>JAQFZP010001763.1:0-17078 GCA_034695745.1 Geophilus truncorum
ACCCGCAAGTTTTAAATCATATGTGATGACAGGTACTGTACCATACCTAGCAAAATTCACACCATATTTGATATTTGCTTTAATTTCATTCATTTAAATCGATTTTTAGTCGATTTTTAGTCGAATTTTAGTCAATTTCATTAATAGGTACAAAAAAAAAATTGGGCTTATTTTGGGCTAATCGCGCATGCGCAGTCGCGACTTTTCCTGGAAAGTGAAGTAAAATTAAAATTTAAAATGGCAGTTAAAATGGCAGTTATATAACAACAATCTTGCTATGTTTTGAGAAGAATCAGCTCCATGTTATGCCTTGTGACGAGTATGAAATTTGATAATAAGATGAGTGACGTCATTAAACAAATTAATAAAAGTAATTAACTCCGGGTGAGTTATATGAGCAGAATTTCTAGAATAATTGATGAGTTAATGTAAAATAATTATTTTATCCATTGGTAACGAAATTATAACTTGTCTTATAATATTACCATACAAAATGGTAGTTTTCAAAACCAAATTGAGAATTAAAAGTGTGTCTTTCTGACTTCTTCATTCATCTGGCCATTGTTTGGTTTTGCAAGGACTGAGATTACAAATTTCAATTCGATTTTGTGGATAAAGTAAGCAAAACGTGCAACAATTTAATCTATTTAGACTTGATGTGCGATAACGAAATTGGTTACAAAGATTTAATTCGATTGGTGTCGCGTTTTTCTCGACTCAAACGTCTCAGATTTGGATGTGAAAAAAAAACAAAACTTATAACATAATCTTAGTTAATGGATCGATTTTTTTAATCGAAAAGTTTGAATTTCTTGAAAGTTTTCATGAAATTTTATTTTTTTAGTGAAAAATTTTGAAATTTTAGTGAAACTTTTTTATTATTTGATTTTTTTTTTAGTTAGGTGCCACCAGATGATTTCCGCAGCGCAGATACAAAACAACAAACACGAATCCGTACATTCTGATATTCCAGCTTATCTCAACAGATGGCGCTCGTCACTAGTATGAACGTACGAAAAACGTTTAAAACCCGAAATAAACGGAAAAACTCGCGGAAATTTATTCAAATATAACAACATTACACATTTAACATTTAACTAAGTTTTTAAACAAATCAAATTAATTTACATCCACAAAATCTCAAAATATTCGCAAAAACTATCGACAAACGGAAGTTGACCGCCTCATAAACCAACAACAACAGCAAAAATGGCGGACCGGCCAGTGCCCACATGGACGGAACTGAGAAAACTTCGCGTCATAGAACTGAAAGGGTCGCTCACCAAATTAGGTTTATCGAAAACAGGTAAAAGTCCAAATTTTATTTTACCAATTTCAACACCAGGTTTAGAAATGCGCATTGTTGTAACTTCTCATTAGATATTTTAGTGTTTAGATTAGGTTTAAGGTTTTGAATATTTATATACATTTAAGCCTATCATTTGTGCCCAGTTTAAGCCTTTTAGCATGTGCCTATTGTTGTTGTCTTTCATTCTTGTTGTGTCATCCTTTCTAATTGTTTTTTATAATTATGTGATGCATCAAATCTATGACTATTGTTAAGAGTTTTCTTTGCAAATCTAATCACATTATTAAATCAGTAAAGCATTAGCTTTGCTCAAGGCAACATGTTTCTTAATTCTCTCTCTTGGCTGCTTCTTCTTTTCTCACTTCTGTTCAGCTTTCTATATAATTTGGGGTTTTTTGTTCTTGATTCTATTCTATTTTGTTGATCTTTCTTTATTGGCTTTTCTTGGATTTTTTATTTTGTTGGATTGACTTGTGTTATATATCGTATAACACCCAGTTGCAATAGTTGATGCACTGAAATTTTGTGTGTTCTTTTCTTGACAATTGCTGTCAAAACGTGGAGGGTAAATGCTACTAAACCTAAATATTAAAATAAATATATTCATTTTCGTCAATTTAAAAGATTACTTTATAATCATCCATTGACTAACCTATTATAATCCACAACTAAAGAAATATACCGGTACTTTCATTTGAATTCTATAGAGTAAAAAGTATTTCTATTTTAAAAAAACTTAACAAAACAGATTTATTCTTTCTTTCATTCTTAGTGTACAAAGTTGAGCATCTTTAACTATGACGTCATCTTTAACAATTTAATTCCTAACATTATATTTAACTATTCTACATTCTACACTAATAATATCAATTAATAATAACTTACATAATAATAATTAAACATCACACTTCACAAACATTCACTCACCAATACAAAACACTGACAATAGTAAGTCGAAGAATTTTTTTACAACAATTTGCACCTGATCTGGATAATCCAGATATGCAAATATTTTTATTTTGACTAAATTTTTAGAAAATTTGAACACACTGTTGGAGTTGAACACTTAATTTTACGCATAAATAATCCACACGTCTTACTTGATTTGGTCTATATACATTTATTCTAAATAACTGTAAACACTTGAACCAACAGGAAATGCTGATTTCATCGTCACATGTCACACTTCATTACTTCTAAAATGTATAAACATATGATAAACTTCTCATATTCCAATCAAAGATAAAGAACACAAATTCAAACACTTAATAATAAATAACTTAAATACTTTACAATAAATACATCCAATTAAATTAATAAACACAAACAGCATATTTGGTGAACAAGTAAACTAATAACTACAGTAAAATCGCTGTTTGTCTGCTTACATGATTTAACTATAAAAAAAAAACTAGTTTACAAGAATAATTTGAAATGATGATATACAAAACAAGTGCGATGAATTCTTGTTAATATAAAAATCAGATTTATAACATTAAAACCGCAATAGTGCAGGTGCTTAACGGCTCACGATTTCCGAACCGCTGCTATTGTTACTCCTTTTTATTGCAGCTTTAGTTTCGATACTCGTCTAAATAGGAGATTCATTCGTAATAGCGAAAGTGCCAACCAAAATGTGCGAATCTTTTTCAATTTTCTCCGCCGGTTTTGCCGTCGGTTGCTTTTGTTTTCTCCACCTGCATTTACTTTTTCACATTGATGCGATGTCTTCTGAAAATTTTACATTTAAATTAACACGATATTAATTTAAATTATGTTTTACTTACCAGAGAGGGAGACAAAGGTTTTTCACATTTTGAGCATTTAGACGGTTTTGCTGGTGCCATCTCAAATTTTTATGTGCGTATTATAGCTATGGATACGTAGAGAAATGAATGGCGAATGAAATGTGTCAAGTATAAACAGTAAATATGCAAATTTATTTTAAAATTTTCCAAACACTTTTACTTTTAATATTCAAACACACGTCAGGTTACCACTACGATACCGTACTTTTACTTTGTTCATTCAGTGGTCGATTTACTTAAAAATGTGACAAAATTCTCTTGAATTCTGGTTTTTCAGTGCATTATCAAGTGCATCGGCACTGATTGCGAAAGAAGATGCGCAATTTTTATTAAATTAAAAAAATAATAATAATATAAATTGTTAGGGAGTAAGTCATAAGTTAAAAATCTTTAGAATGACCAGAAGCGAATGGAAATGAACACTGAACAACGAATGCGAATTACAAGTTTGAACACTTGCAGTCAGTTCCTTGACCTTGACCAAATTGGACAAAATTAGTTCACAATGACGCCGAAATAGCGTTTAGAAATGCTCGTTGTCAGTCGTTGTTGTGGTTTTACATTAGACATTTTAGTGTTTAGATTAAGTTTAAGGTTTGAATTCTTATATTCATTTAAGCCTATCATTTGTGCCTAGTTTAAGCCTTTTAGCATGTGCCTGTTGTTGTAGGATGCTTTCATTCTTGTTGTGCCATCCTTTTTAATTGTTTCTTATAATGATGTGATGCATCAAATCTATGACTATTGTTAAGAGTTTTCTTTGCAAATCTAATCACATTATTAAATCAGTAAAGCATCGGCTTTACTCGAGGCAACATCTCTTTCTTTCTTCTCTCTCTCTCTCTCTTTCTCTCTCTCTTGGCTTCTTCTTCCCTTTTCTTACTTTTTCATTTTTTGTTTCTGCTATCAATAGGATTTAGAGTTCTTGTTGTTCTTTCAATTTTGGTTAACCGTTCTTGACACTGTGTTTTGTTGGTAAATAAATTCGCACCTTTTAAAGGATAGAAGATAGGTATCTAATGTAATTGATTGATGGCTTTTATGAGGTTATTTCAGCCGAAATGTGAAAACTTAAACAGAACAGATATTTATTCTTTCTCTATATATAGGCAAATACAAACAAAATACCGCATTTGTAACTTGTAATATCAACTATATCAATATCAACTATGTTGAGGAATTCCTTTATAATAATATGCATCCAGATATGCAAATGTATTTCTCCGCATTCGTACGCTGTTTGAGTTGAACACTTAATTTCATGCATAAATAATCCACACGTCTTACTTGATTATATACATTTATTATATTACATTATTCCAACTAACTGTAAAACATAAAAACTTACTGTTTATCGCCGAAAATATGTACTGTATTTTGAAGCAGTTGCAATGTTAATGGGACAGTAAGTATAATTACTTAACATCTTCCATCGTTTGCACACTGAGAAAAATAAAAATTATTTTATTTAGAAAGATTATTTAACTATAACAGTGTAAGTTCTTTTGATTAAATAGATCTTAAAATAAGTTGGAATTGGAATAAATAACACATGTCTTTCTGATGTCTTTCTATTACATCCTTTCATTTATGTACATTTCTTTTCTAATAATCCATCCGTTATCAATAATCAAAACCTAAAACAATAACACTTTCTATAACAAATAAATAATCAATAATAACTCAATAGTCAAAACCAATTTTAGTAATTAACAACACTAATAGCTAACAACAGCGATGGATTTACTTACCTATAGTTCAATTATGTGCAGTCTTTTTTTAAAAGCTAAAAAAGAAAATATGTTGCACAACAACTCGTTTATGAGTTTATTATTGTTTTCAACAGTAAATGCGGATCCCATCGTCACCAAAATATGTAAACACTAATGATAAACTTTTCATATTTCAATCAAAGATAAAAATCACAAATTCAAACACTTAAATTCTTATCATTTTACAGCAGACCACCAAAACAATAAAAGCAAAGATATGAATTAAGTCGTTATAATGATTTTTTTGACAGAATTTACGATTTTTCATATTTCATTTTAATGAGGGTTGACTTCTGCTATTAAGCACACAAAAAAACCACAAAGCTGTATCGAATTTCGTCAATAGGGTACATTATTACCTAATTTTAGTATCACTCACCACCGATAATAACTAAAATAATACGCTACCAGTACGCTTTTTTATTGCAACTTATAAGTCTAATTTAGCAATAAATACAAAATGTATTTTATTTCATTTTTTTAATTTGTCAAAAATTCCATTGCTGTCGAATTTGGTAAAGACACAACAATTCCGTGAAAATCCCACTAATCTCATTAAAAAACGAAATTTACCTCAGTCCTTTACGAACTACTCCGGATCAAGTTCCGGTTTAAAATCACGCTTCAAAATTTAATTATTTTTATATTATTTCTCACAAAACTGTACAAAAAAAATCGAAGTTACATTTAAGACTTTTGGTATTTTGGTAAAGATTGTGACAAATCTGGGATAACATTCTTGAATCGTGTTTACAGTATAAATTGTATATAAGAAGTTTTAAGTTCCATAAAGTTTGTTCGCTTTTTCACATTGAATCTAGTCATAGCTTTGATTTCGGCATTCGTTTCAATAGAAGATTCAATCGTATCGGCAATGCTGCCCAAAATGGACAACCTTCTTCCATTTCTTTTCAAGTTTTGCACATGCATTTATTTTTGGACATTGATGCGACGTTTGAATTTACACAGTATTAATTTAAATTAAGTTTTACTTACCAGAGCTCGCACTCGTACATTAATTTATCTTTGTCAAAGATAAATTCCACAAATTCACAATATTAAGTATTATTATATAAACACTTTTCATACAATAATACAACAATAATAATTATTAAATATTATACAACTTTCTATATTTCTTCCAACTTCAACTTTACTTCTTTTTATCCAAAACAATTATGACAAAGGACAAACAATAACGCCTGCGACTCCTCTATACTTCCCAGCTTGTGTACAACAATGCTGGGGTTCGGAGGTTAACGAATCACGTCCGATACAAACGATACAAGTCCTAAATTGAGTAAGTAATATATTAGTCCAATAATTACAATCTTTACAATGCACTTTCAAAAAGGAAAACAAGAAACTTCACAAGTTAAGCCTATATTTTGTTCCCAGTTTAAGCCTATTAGTACATGATCATTCTTGTTGCATGCTATCTTTATTGATATATCATCATTGTTGATTGTTACTCACAATGATGTTATGCTATTGTAGTAAGGTTTCTTTGTAACTGAAATGTCATTATTAAATCAGTAAAGCATCAGCTTTGCTCAAGGCAACACTTCTTTCTTCATTCTCTCTTCACTGCTCTAACACTCTTGGTAGTTGGGCCTAACTTGGGACTTAACATGGTACGGTTTCTCTTCTTTTTTCTCTTCTTGACTTTTTTTCCATTTTTGCACTTTTCTTTGTGGAGATTCTCACGACTCTATATGTTATTTCTCTGTTTGCTTCTGCTCCATTGCTCTAACACTAGCCTTGACTTAAGAGCAAAATAATTCTAAATGATTTTCAGATTGTAGGAATAAATGTACATTTCTTTGTCCAATGTCCAATTCTTGATATTCTTTGATTTGATTTGATTAGTCTGTTAATTTTGATAGGCACATTTACTTTTTACTTTCTTCTCTTGTCAAGGTCAGGCGTATACATCATCTACAACTGTTCAACTGTTCGAATGCTTTTGCGTGTGGAATTTCATTTTCTTTTTCTTGTTGCTGAGTGTCCACACTTTTCAAATCCAGTTTTAATTGTTTCTTTTGACATTTTGTAAATAATTTACACGCATGCTGTTTTATTTGAAAAACTTTAAAATATTGAAAATAAAAAATAAAAAATAAAAAATAACATTTAAATTAGAAATGAAATCGAGAATATAATTAAATCAATTTTTTATCGCAAATAAACTTATGCTTCAATAGACGCCAATCGTTCTCTTTGCATTTCTTGTTGCAGTATGTAGCTTTATTAACATTTCCCACATTTGTTCTGGCATTGGTCTTCCCGCAATATCGGCATCGATTCATGTGTCTCCCCGATTCGACTTAAGGACTTATCTTCGGTTTCTCTGTGATTTTTCACTTCTTATACGATCCTTGAATAAAAATTTGGTGATTTTGCATTCAACTCTGTTTCCTCTTCTTTCTTTCTTTCTTTCTTTCTTTCTTCATTCTCTCTCTCTCGGCTTCTTCACTGCACTTTTTTCTTTATGGAGATTCTAGATTTGAACACATTGGCAATTAAGGCACATTTGCCTTTAGCGCAGATGCTGCATTGGCCAGTTATGTAACTTTAACTTTACATCCAACTCTTTGTTCCCTCTTCTCTTTCTTTATTCTCTCTTTCTTGACTGCTTCACTGCTCTTAACATTAACATTAGTCATTAACCCTGTGTCTGTTTGATTTTACAAAGGCACATTTACCTCAAGGCATTCATTACAGCTACAGATTAATAGATTTTAACAATTTGTAAAGAATTCTGAATCTTTAGTTGTACCGTAATATCATGCAGTAGAAGTTGTAAGTAGACGTAGAACTTTAACTGTTTACTATACATTTCTTATGTCCGTTTACTACTTCTACTATAAGTGAAAACACATGTGTGAACCTAGCTTAAAACCATAAACCTAGAACATTCGCATAAACCTATATTTACAGTACTGTATTTATTATACGAAAGGAAAAAATGATAAATTTTGTATCTCAAACAACACTCGTTAGCAGAATTAATTTGCAACGCTTTGAACAAAATTATCTCTAATCAAGTTTACTTTCACCTTGATTATCCGAGTGTGCAGAAAAAGCCTAATTGGACACAAGT
Organism: Geophilus truncorum; assembly: GCA_034695745.1. Taxonomy (NCBI): domain Eukaryota; kingdom Metazoa; phylum Arthropoda; class Chilopoda; order Geophilomorpha; family Geophilidae; genus Geophilus; species Geophilus truncorum. Next base: position 7,993 of record JAQFZP010001763.1, read on the forward strand.
CTCACTGTTTTTCCCTTTTTAAATGTCGGCATTGATACTGCGCATCCGAACGTGATTGTGATGGATCCATCCCGTCAAATCTAAACGAATTTGTTCGTACATGTACGAAGTCGGTTACGGAGATACTGTACAGTATCTCCGTAACCGACTTACTTGATTGAGTTTTCACATTTTTTCCTCTCTATTAGTATTAGAAATTTTAAATTTATCAGGACGAATGAAATATTTATTTCAAAAAAAGATACTTTGCCAGATTAATTCTTGTGTCTGTTAAAGCCTAAAAGTGCAAGCAAAATTAATTTTTATTATGTGTAAAATAAAAAAATAAATAAAATGTGAAAGATTGTGCTAAAACCTGGAGAAAATCCTTGATTAGTCTGTTTTACAACCGTATAATGGCGCTACTTAATTATGAAAATTGACGTCATTTTTATACAGCTGAAATTTGTATGGCCAATAAAAAAATCTGTAGCAGTAAAGTATATAAAATCTAAAAGACCACACTATCACTACGTTTACATGAGAGGATTATCTATAGTGGATTCAATACTTCGTTGGTTATGGTTTCAAAAGTGTAACCAATGAAGAATTGAATCCACTATGGATTATCCTGTCATGTATACATGACAGGATAATCCATAGTGGATTCTTACAAAGAAAATTTTGATACACTCACTACGTTTATAAACGTAGTGAGTGTATCAAAATTTTCTTTCGACTCAAATTTTTTTTTATTTTTATTTGACCTGTGAACATGGTCACTTTATTATTTCTGTGACTGCCAGAGAAGCAGTAGAGAAGCAAACACTAGTCAAACAATAAATTGTCGAAATTAGTACTGTCTACAGATGGTGCACGTGCGACAAATAATCTTTATCTCCCCTTTTGGAATTTTTTTTTTGTTTTTCCGTAATTGTAACTGTAAAACATGCAAATAAAAATTAGGTGGAGGCTATTTTTGCCCAAGATTGGGTAGATTTAGCCCACGAGCTATTTCTGCCAAAAATTGAGTAGAAATAGCCCACAAGCTATTTCTGCCCAAGATTTTTAAGTAACGTTTCTGTCAAAGTTTCTACAACGAAAATTCACTTCTTAACATCGCATAAAACTTCCATATAGTTCCGGGTAAACATCCTCATGAAAGATATACTTTCGAATGTTAAAAGCAATTGTTGGGCCGAGAGTGGTTCTCTCCCCTTTTTTCCTAATGTATTTTTCTCACACCAAATTCTGTTCTTAAATTAATTTAGATGTTTATGAGTATTATGACAGTTTAAATGAAATTTCGTTTTGAAAAGTTGGACTAAAATCACTTAGTAGTTCAACTATGTATAAAGTCTTAAAGGAATGTTTTAACGATGTTAAGACGTAAATTTTCATTGTAGAGACTTTGGAAGAAACGTTACTTAAAAATCTTGGGCAGAAATAGCTCTTCGATTAAGGCTTCAATGAATACTGACATCAATATAATGTTAATTAGAATACCAATACTCCAAAAGTAACGATATTTTTTAATATTTACCGGTACACATTTCTGCTTTTATTTAAGTTATAAAGTTGTTTTTACTGCAACTACTTTTCAAGAAAAAAAACTGTTTTTGTCAGAATCTAAATAGAAAATTGTTATAAAAATCAAGACAAATTTGACTTTCTATTACAATTTTCCATCAATTTTCAAATTGTGTTAAAATTCAACTTTCTACACTTATGAGAATGTACCTAATTTAAAAAGAAAAATCATACCAGCATTGTTACATCTTGCACGGACTCAAAAATGCACGGACTCAAAAATACAGAGTACCGTACCATAGCAAAAAATTAAACTAAAACCACAAAAATATTTGGCAAATTATAAAAAAAACATGAAATTTTAAAGATATTTGTTTATTTCTATTTAAAAAAAAAGAAAATGTGTTTTGCAAATCATAAATAAATAAGGTGCTTCTCCTGACAGCATCTATCTAAATGCAAGACATCCCCATCAATAGTTGACTGTTCTGATCACTCTGGTGGCAAATTTTGAAATCACTCAGTCTAAATTTCAGCAGCAGAGTGGGAGCAACAATTTTTTTTGAGTGGGATTGTACAGTATATTGAGTTCTTTTAATTATAATACCATAATAATTGTCTATGTATCATGTGAATAGTTGAAGACACCATTAGAATATTAAGACTCTGTCTCAGCTCATTTCATACCCATTACATGAAAATCAATAGATGGATATACAGTAATACATTTGTCACTTGGTTTGTTGCACTATTCTTATGCTTCAGCACAACTACACCTAAACCAGATCCAGTTAAAATTTATCATGTTTTTAGTGCTTGTTATGTTTCCTGCCAAATCCCTTCCTGTGATTAACACGTGATCAACACTTACCAGGAACATGGCAACATACTTTTTAAATTTTAATTTGAAATGGCATTAGACCTAAAAGTTTCATTTTTCCACACTTTTTTTTAACTATTGTATAATACATTTTATTCTTTTTTGATCCTTTGGTTCACTGTACTTGGGTACACCGGTTTTAATAGTCATCCATAAAATGGATTTTATAGCTATAAATTCCATTTTATGGATGACTATTAAAATTTCTAAGAACGAGTGAATATTGCTTAAGGTCACCATTAAAACTTCTAAAAAAATATTTTTATTTTTGCTTTAAAAATTGAGAACTTGAACTATGTTTCTAATGTGTGTTTGCTGAAAAATTCAAATTTTATTGTTTATTAATTACGAAATGTTAAATTTGCTGCCCCTTGCTTCTCAAGCATTAAGGTCTGTGAACTTCACTGTTGTACTCAGCAAAAGGGAAAATTTACACCAATTATTGTCTTAATATTTTTAATGATGTATGATACAAATAATACAAAGTTGCAGCAAATATCTTAATTGTGCACCATTTAAAAAGATTGTCAGCTATAAAAAAGTTGAAAATTAGTTTATAATACAGTTTTAGAGAGAAAAAAAAACGATATGGTATGTTTAACTTGAATAACAGCCATTTGAGCAAATTTCATAATAGGTATTTCAGCATCTGAAAATTTTCTAAATAAAAATTAATATTTGTGTACGATTTTTACTAATTTCTAATCTTAAATTATTTTTCAGCGCGCACGAAACGAAACATATGGTAATCTTAAGCATTACTTCGCCTAATTTTTTTCTAAAGTACGGTACCGTAGTAAATAAGCCTTTAATGAAATTATATAGCTCTACATATGTGTAAGATTGTAAACATATATGTCCAGCATACATTACGGTTGTTTTTTTCTGAATTAATAGCTGACACGTGTTGATGATTATCACACCGTGTGATGATAATCAATAATCAAACAAAGTACACAAAAGTTAGCATGTTAACTGGTAATAACTAATAATCAATTAAAATGCTGTAACGTGTCTTGTAGTATTCTACCACTAAGTGAATGTCAACACATAAATATGGTTTACAACTTCCAGGCTTTAAATTCATTAAACATGCATCAATGTACAATAATTGACAGATAAAAAATAAAATTTTACTTTCACATGGTAGCAGTGTTGACAGTGTTGGAGCAAGATGGCAAAAATTGTGCAGCTAGTTATATTTATTGTGGCTATTTATCAATTCATACCCAATGTCATGTGTGACTGTAAAGTGAGCAACGCTGACAGGTAAGAAATGTAACTTAAAACCATTAATTGAAACTACCAAAAACAGACTTTTAATTATGATGTTGTGGAGCTTGTATTTTTTTCTTTATACAGTACGGTATTCATACCCTGCCTCTATTTTGTAATAATTTTTTCATTAATTTCTAAAAAGGTTTAGTCGATTAATAAAAGACTGTACGGTACTTTGTTTACACAATTGCGCAGTGTTATTATTTGAGCATGGATAAATATTTAGTTAAATTACTAATAACTTATGTTATTAATATTTGCTGACATAAAAAGGTAATTTTGAATAAAAATGGATACCGTACAATGTTTATCGCTTTAGTTTTTTTTTTTTTTCTTTTTCCAGTTTCTAAAAAAAATGTCACGTTTTCTTCCTTAAATTTACAATTACAATTAATGATGTCAACATTGAAAAAATTGTTTTTTCTCTAGTACATTAATTAGAAATTCTAAGACGATTTGATCTATTAATAAAGGAATAAATTTTGACTGAGAAAATTGTTCCAATAGTGGGCTGTATTAAAGGGAAGCACCATTGAGTTCTATTTTGCGACACGGGGAAAAATTTTTTAAATGATAATCGAGAACTGCGTATAGAATTCATGCAGGTTTGATTGTTTGTGTATGAATGAATGAATCAATTGGTAAAAAGGTTTACTTTTTTCTGCTTGTTGGTGATTTTAATCGAAGATTTCTTAAAATTTATTTCTTGGCACTTGTGCATAAAAATATAGTACGATACGGTACATATAAATCTTTTAAAAATCAAATGTTGCATATCTCGGCCAAGAATTTTTAAGTTTTTTTTTTAATTTTACAAAAACTTCAGAATTCAAATTTTGTGTGTATTTAGAACTTTTAAAGTAAAAAAAAAAAAAAAATTTACAACTTACATCTTACAAAAAAAATTATTGGCCGGGTTGTGATCGTATTGGCAACCATTAAAAGTGAGTAGAAAGCGTCAGTGATTGCTGAATACAGTTGTGGGGGTAAGTTTACATGATCCATAAATCGAAAAGTAGGAGATACAGGTAGGGAAAAAAATAAGAGATTTTACTCCTTGTACTCTTACTGATCATGGCAGTCAACTAAACCTCCCCTCCCTACCACTATAAGAAACTTAACTTTTAAAACAAGCTGTGGAGACTAGCCCCCATTTCTGGAGTGAAAATTCAAGAAATTCCCACCAGAGTACAGACAAATACACAAGTGGGGCTCCGACTCGCACATGCAACCAGCCCAAACAATAGAGCTGATCATTCTACCCTTTATCCATTCTTGTCTCTAGTAAAAGAAGACTCTAAATGGAATTGCGGTTTACAATCTTCGTAATTTTTAAGCCGAGCTTAATAAAATAGACATGGTTTCCTTGGAAACCAGCCCTGGATCTAACTGTCACTTTATTTCGTAAAATGAATAATTCTTCTCTATATTCCTTTTACATATGAAGCAAGTTTTAAGCGATTAAAACTTCTTCAGAATCGTAATCTCCATATTCACAAACTCAAATACACTAATAGATCGACGAAAAATGGCAGCATTATCAACACACTTGTTACCTGAAACGATGCTAGAACCGATCAAAATACAGTAGGTCGTTTACGTTTCAGACGTGAAATGCGTGAAAAGAGAGTAAAATGCGTGAGGTCCTGAAACGCGTTTTACAGTCATTCGTGAATGCGCCACGTATGTGTAAGAGCCGACGAAAGTCGATGGGCTCTGGGAGAGCCTCGTGTCTCTTGGTGGATTTTCTTTGGGCAAAAGTGTCCAGAAGCTCGAGTGGACAGTGGCTCCTGGGCCAAGACCTAGCGAAGATGTGTGACTTTAAAGTTTGTCCTCCCCAAAGTGAAGAAACACCTCCTCAAAGTTCTAAAAACAACAACGGTCTCTTCGGATTCTCAAATTCAGAGTATCACCAATCTCATAAAAAAAATCACCTCCTACCTGCCCAGTTGCACCGAATTATACGTGCAATAATAAAAGTAAAAATGAGTTTCTCGGACAAGGTCGAGACAGAAGAAAACAGCTTCTCTCCAGACACAGCTCCAGCATTAGAAACAAGATGTGCAATGTTGGACCTCGCTTCTATAATTAGCATAATTAGACCGGAAATAAAAGCAATTCCACAATTTTAATTTTCTCACACCGTTTTGATTTGAAAAACCGTGACGCTAAAATATAAAAGCTAACTCTCTAACTTCACAGTGCCCCCTAAACCACGTTTTGTGGGCTAAAGAGCCTATCTCTATGGGCTAAGTATGCAAAGTAGTATGGGACGTGGGCCGAATTTCAAATAATTCTTAATACCGTAATACCAAATGACAACTCTGGTCTTTTTCGGTCTTCTTCTCTCCCTCGACTTGGTTGTAGGCATTTGTCGGTCACTTACTTTCAATATTTGATCTGCACTGGATTCATAATTAGCTGAAAAATTCTTGATTAATAGGAAAACAATTAAAAGTGTCATTTTTTCTTAAAGTTTCGTTTTTTTACCCAATTCGCACTCCCTTCCACTCTGAACAGTGAACCAAAGAAAATAAATGACAAGAAATATAAATCAAAATATTTTATTACTCTACAATGCAATAAATCAATGCATTTACGAATAACTAAGATTCTATAAACTTCATAATTTTGTTTTAACAAATTCGTACGGTTTGATGATATAACCACATTCAAGTATTTAAAATATAAGAAGTAGAACAATAGTGTGGCGCTTAGTCGCGTAATTCAGCAGTATCTTACGTTATTTTTAGGCGATGCGCATCTGTCTTCCGACTCGCAGTTTTTTATTCAAACCCAGCTCTAAATGTTTCATCACTCGCAACACCATTTCTTCTTGTCACGGTAATGCAATCACTTGAACTCCTAACGGCAACCTTAACGCTCCTTGAGCAGCCTACAATTTAAAAAAAAATTATCTGTTTTCTCTTTAACAAAAATTACAAATTTTTTTTATATTTATTCGACATTGAATCCTTTCGAAAAGTCGCATAGTTTTCGAAAATCGATTTTGTGAAAAATCGATTCTTTTTGAATAATCAATTTTTGTTTTTAAAAATATACATTTTTAATTTGATTTTTTGATAGGAATCTTTTCGAAAAGCTTCTTTTCAACAAGGATTTTTTCGAATGGATTTCTTTCGACAGGAATGCATTCGAATTTTTTTGTTTTAGAAAATCTTTGCCACCTAGTATAGCTACTTGTGTAGGTTTCTCGCAAAACGTTCTAAATCGTAAATTGTTTTTTGTAGTTGGCGTTATAAGCGGTTGATGTGGAAACGAATACAATATGGCGATGCTCTCCTCAAAATTCAAACCGTATCGTTCAAGGAATGCCAATACGAACCCGACCCACGTCTCGTAATTTTCTCGTTCAAACCACTCGGCGGCTTTTCCGTTGAGAAATCCAGACACGACCGTTTTCCAGTGTTTGTCAAGTTCGAGACTCTTTGAAGAAATGTGTGCTACGATACTCAGTAGAAAGGTTTTGCACGTGGACGGATCTTCGTCACCATTAAAGGTGACAATTTCTTGGCTTCGAAGATATTCACGATCTTTCAGCCAAGTGGCTGATTCGAGTTTCGTAGTGATATGCAACAAATCGTAGGTGGCCACAGACTCGTTTCGGAAAGTGCCGAAAACTTTTTTCGATTTGTAATTTCCCGCGGCATTACGGAGTAGTTGGTCATTGATTGTGGTTTTTACTAATTCGGCTTTAGACTTTTCCAGATCGGATTTTTCGGCGTGACGACGGGCGATTAGTTCCCGTCTCTTCTTATTCTGCTTGATCTTATCTTCGATTTCCTTCTGACGCTTAACTAACTTCTCACGTTCGTCCATCATCCGTTTATCTTCGGCGACTATTCGAAGGACTTCGGCCTTATCTGCTTCTTCCTGGAGTCGACGTTGCTCGACTTCTTCGTCATCTAACGAATCTTTCGATTCGATCCATTACCCTGATCGATACGGCTGTGACGAGACTGGTTAGCGGATTTGTCTTCAAAATTACGCTCGGCAGTCTACTGACAGAAATACTCATCAACTTAAAAATTTATCAAGACTTGAAGCGCATTCATTCAATTTGATGCATTATTTTATCCTGCGTTATTTCAATTCGACACATCTACTTCAATATACTGTAAATACAACATTTTCTGTCAGTGTCTTTCAAGTTTCGTTTCTTTTGTTCACCATTGTCTATTCAACTTTTTGTTTGTACTCATCTTTGTTCTCAAAAAACTCAAAAACAAATGTTAATTTAAAAATAAAATTATTTGACGTTTTTGTCAACTGATGTTGTTAATTTTAGTTTTGTTAACTGTAAATTCAATACAATTAAAAAAACTCACAGAAAAACATCGTTGCCTCTTCAAATGTGAATGCGGTCATCATTGTTTCTCAAATTAAAGTCGCGGCATCTGTTGATAATCGAAAAAGGTTTTAAAGTAAACAAATATTTTTAACTACAAAAATTAGAAAAATATTCCTAGGTTAAGATTAGGTTTAAGGTTCTATATTTCTATTTATATTTAAACCTTTTATTTGTTTTTAGTTAAGGCTATATTTTGTCCCTAGTTTAAGCCTTTTAGTACATGATCATTCTTGTTGCATGCTTTCTTTATTGATGTATCGTCATTGTTGATTGTTACTCACAATGATGTTATGCTATTGTAGTAAGGTTTCTTTGCAACTGAAATGTCATTATTAAATCAGTAAAGCACCAGCTTTACTCAAGGCAACACATCTTTCTTTATTCTCTCTATCTTGGCATTTTCTTCACTGCATTAACTTTAACACTAACATAACTTTAGCCCTAACTTAAGGGACTTAGCTTTTTTTATTGGCTTTTCTACATTCCACATTCCACATTGACTTTTATGATTGCTTTACAGTTAGCTTTTTAGTAGGTATATTTTTCTATTCGGTTATGCTATTGTAGTAAGATTTCTTTGCAACTAAAGTTTCATTACCGGTATTAAATCAGTAAAAGGCAACACTTCTTTCTTCATTCTCTCTTCACTGCTCTAACAATCTTGGTAGTTGGGCCTAACTTGGGACTAGTTCTTTAACTTAGTACGGAAATCGGTAATTTCATTTTTTTTCTCTTGTTGCTGAGTGTCTGGTAACTGAAATAAAACCTTTTCCACATTTAGAGGATAATTTCCAGACTTTACAAATTCAGCTTTAATTGTTTCTTTCATTTTCCTCAAAATATTCTATTAACACTGACGATGGCATTTCAGGCACGTTTAAAATTTCTTCCACATGCTGTTTTTATAAATGAACATGTTGATGATGGTGGAGCATTTGATGTGGAAATGAAGTGACACAGGAGTAAAAACCATGACATCTTTAATCAACAACTTGTGAATAAAGAGTGAGGATAAACTCACTTACAGTCAGTATATAAATAACTGAA
>JAQFZP010001764.1:0-17074 GCA_034695745.1 Geophilus truncorum
TATGCATGCGATATCTTTTAAACTCCTTGCACCAAGAACTAGCCTTAACACTTGAAACAGAAGTGATTTGAGAAAGTAGAAAAATTGGCTTAGAAGTGACCAAATGATAAGACTATACACTTACCATTTACTTTTTTAAAGTAACTCTAACACCAAGGCAAGGAAAAATTTAATATATAAAGGGGCCCCGGCATTTTGCGTTACGCCACTGACCAAAGTACGTCGCTGATGGATTAGCCAACTCGCTTTTATTATACAGTACTCTATGAAATGTGAAGGTGACTCAATTCAATGTTGATTATAATCGACATCATTTTACTATTACTATGGCATTCCCGGTACGGTATTGATAATGCGTTTTACTTTTACTATCATTTTCAAGATGAGTTAGAAAATAATTTATGCCTCGCACTCTTGCTATCTCGTAAAATAAAAATACAATCACATTTGTTGTTAGTTAATTAAAAAATCGATGCTCAGCTTTTCAAAAACAAAACAAAAGTCAAAATACGAAACTGAATTTATTGCACTATAAAAATGAAATTGTTTTACAATGATCATCATGATAGTAATTACGTTTAACTTATGGCAGGAAGACAGTTTAATGTGTTATTTACATTTTTAAAAATAAAATAATAAAAGAAAACAGTAAAACATTATCATATGTATAAAAAGTTAAGTTAAAGCGACTGACTAACAACAATCACGATGTCTGTTCCATGACTAAGGAGTTGCTTCTGATGCGTTCCACCGACACCCCGGACACGGGAATGCTCTCGACTTTCCCTCCGTTGTGCATGCTCCCGCTTCGAGATCCGCAAAAACGTGCCAATAAAGGTTCCTCTGCAGCGAAGATGGCCACGTAGAGCAGAGCAGCAAACACAGCGCCACCGCATTCACCCAGCCAATACGCCTGAAGTAAAACAAAATAAAAAGTTGTTTATCAAACACAAAGATCATTAATCAACTGCAAGTTGAAACTGTTAATGTGCATTATAGAATGAAATAAATTGCTGCACTTTAATAATGGTGTTAAAGGCAGCGTAGAATAAACACCAATTAAATGCAAAGTGCAATTAGAAGTAATTTTTAAAAAGCTTAAATTTTTTTTTTTTTTTTTTTTTTTTTACCCAGTGATGATCCCAGTTTCCGGTAATGACTGCTGGACCAAAAACTCTCGCTGGATTCATGCCACAGCCCGTAAATTTAATCTGGAAATATAAAAAGAAGCATAAATTTCAGTCCATGAATGGATTTTTGCCATTTTAGTATGCAATTCACATCTTTCACTGGGCGTATGCATCGTTTAGAACTTATGGACATTGGGAAAGTCGATGTTGACAATCAAACTGAGGTGAGTAAAGGAGTTTCAACGCACCGTCGACATTGCATGAGATGTAAAAACATAAACAGCTGCAGTAGGCAGTAATCGTCGAATTTGTTCAACAGTGACATACAAAACATACTGCAAAGTAATCATAAACTGATACACCAGACACCTCATGTAATTTATTCACCGTATGAGAATCCTACTTACCTATTTTTTACAAACAACATTTTATAAATGCTAACCCGTATGAGTAATAATAAATTATTCAAGTCTAATAAATGGTTTTATATTGCGTAATGACATCCCAGCCAACTATACGCCTTATTAGGCACTTACAAATTTTTTTACTTATTTACTTTCCCCTTATTAAAACGCCAGAAGGTCAAATGAGCCTCGATGTAGCTGAAAGATACACCTAAAAATCAAGTCACAAAGTTTGAATGCTGTTTTAATTAGCAATTCCTGCATTGCAAGATACGTTTTATTGCATTGAATTAATGCAATTGCATAACATATAATTGCTGGCGTTTAGAATTTCAAAGGGCATGTAAAAAAAAAAGACTAGCGACCTTCGAATTTACGACTGTAAATTGCTATGCTTCAAACCCTCACGCAAAATGTTTTATAAATAAAAATAAACAAAGAATCAATACTCACAGCAAGAAGATGTCCTACGGTGACTGCAATGCCAATAGCCAAAGACGCCGAGCCTCTTCCTTCGTACGCTCGTCGACCATCGGTCACGGCGAACACGGTGAAAATGAGTAAAGCAGTGATGACAAACTCCACTCCTAATCCTTGGGCTCCAGTTAACAATTTGTCCACCGAGTTGGCGCCGAGGGGTCCGTTAATTTCAGAGGGCGAAAGAGCCTTCAGGAGCGCCGCTCCCGTGATTCCGCCCAGCAGTTGTGCCAGTATGTAGAAAAGTGCCGGCAAAACCCCGATGCGGCCGACCGATAAGAGCCCGATCGTTACGGCTGGGTTGACGTGACCGCCGGATACATGGCCGGTAAATTCGACCACTGCCGCCACCACGAGACCGAACGCCAAAGCAATTCGGACGACGGACGCGACGTCGAAAGGCACTTGTGGTGGTTTAGAACTGATGTCGTGCCAGTTCCAGCCTTGGAGGGCAGAGCCGCAGCCGATGAAGACGATGAATAAGACGCCGAAGAATTCGGCAATCAGTTGCCTCCAAAGAGGACTTCGAATGGTGATCTGCGACAAGCCCAAGATCTGTGCTCCTTTCTTCGAAGGCATTGTGTTTCTAAAGTTCTATGGTTTAATGATTCCTAGCCAATTTAATGCTATATATATATATCGAGCACGCTAGATGCTGATCACCTTGGTGATGCGTAAACCACTCGCGCTTGCGCATTATTCCTGGAAAGGGTGAACCAATCCATGACGCCCATCAGTTTCCCGGGCTTATTTTTCATTGGTTTGCCATTTGTTTTGAATCAAGAGAAAAAAAGCATATGATTTTTATTTCCATTCCTAACCAGTTTGAACCAGGTGGGACGGAAATGTCGTTTCAGGTTTTACGTCTGCGTGACGAAATGGGTTAAAAATTCAGATTAAAGGAGATCGCATCCGGTTTCCATGGTTACCCTGAAGATGAATTACAGTATTATACAGTATTTGGTTTCTACTGGACTTTTAATTCAATAAAGAGTTTATGATTATGTCTTCACAGACAATTGTGAGTTGTTGACAGGTGGAAAAATACTATCTCTTATTTATCCTATTTAATTTATTTTGTATTCATTTTGTTTATTAAGTGATGATAAACGTTATATAAGTTTTTTGAGCTCGCAGTGCAATGCCACTTGGCTCCTGCGCACACCTCGTCACCTAGAAACAAAAAATATGTTTACGTGTTTACAAATTTCATTTATCGACGACTCTGTTTTCAAGTTGACAAATAAAACTGTTTACATGAGATTCTTCAAGATCTTTAAATTGCTACACAAGATAATAATTCCAAGAGGTTATTTCATACATTTTATATTATAAATTTTAATTATAAGTATTAAAAATATAATAGCAACAATTACCTAATATCGCTTTCAACATTGAGAGTTTATCACATACCGAAGTCCTTTCAAGTGAAACTAATACACCAAGTCTTCAATTAACAAAGTATAATTTCAAAGGTACAAATTATAGAACTTAAATTAGTTTCGAATATTCCACACTTCACAATTTTGATAACTCCATCTGAGTCAATATTTTTATAAATGAAATGTTTTGTAAGGTACGCAACTGTCACAAAAAAATTTCCATACCAATAAAAATGAATAAATATTTATTTATTGCTCATATTTTCTTTTCTATACCATAACCAGCAGACCAGCACGTGTATAAAAATAGTACACACAGTATTTTAACATCAAAACCCATTTATATTATTCTTATAACATGAGAAAATTTTGTAATTAAAGTAAATTGCATTATGCTTATCCTATAGATTAACAAGCGAGATATGAATTACTATAGCTCATGGTGGATGACTGTTCCAGTGTTGCTTAGATTTCACGGAATTTCATCCATCACTGTTTCCAAAGTAGTGGTGCCACCTCACGTTGAGTAGAAAGGAAACAATTCCTTCCGCACAATTGCATTCCTCTTATGGACTTTTTGTGGGTTTCCGTTGAAAATATGAGCGAGTATTATTTAATAGTATTATTTTAGCCCTATGTATCATTAAAATTAATCAATTGATTTTCTTGTTAATATAAATGAAGTGCTTCGTCATCGTCGTTATGATGATTGCAGTCATAAGGTTAAAAGATTTTTCCAACCCTTCGGTACGGTTTAATCGTTTTTTTACGGCTTAAAAACCATGTCTAATTTGTGTTTTTTATGCATTCAGTTGTATAAACCGCGTGAAACTGGTCATAAATTTTTGGTGGATTTTGAATTCGTCATTCTGTGTTCAGCTTATGTCCAAGGTTAGAGAATTGCGAACAAAACCAAGGTCAAGCCATAAGCAATAATTATGTTTATTATAACATCAGAAACATTTGATTTATAATGGTATACTATTACAAAATTATTACTGTATTACAAAACAATACAATTCCGATATGAAAATTGGCGAATTTTAGTTCAGTGGCCTTTTTTTTGACAGTTGGATGTGATTGAAGTAGCCTACCACTTGCATTTGCTTTTCCTTTAACTCATGTACGGTAATTTTACAGATCAGCCATGCGGAATTTCCCTATATGATATGCCCTTAACACCTCATCCACATACAGCGGATATATGTGTAATTTAAGTAAATTACACTTAAATTACAAAAGGATAAGAGTGTTTCCCTATATGACTACAACTTTATCGCATTTTACTGATAATAATCACTTAATAAAATAATTTTCACACTTTTATGGGCATTGACTTTAGTTCTCCGTAACAGAGCAAATGGATTGATTTTTTTTACCGGAAATGAGTTAATAAACAAATTTGAAATGAAATTTTAATTTTGAAACCGGCTCAAACCAAGAATTAAGGTGACAACATAGATTGATCGATTACTTACTGGGAAATGAATAAATTTAATAAAAAACGAAGAGGAAATAACAGCTTTCCGTGTTTATCTTTTTATTATTCATGAAAAATCGATCATAATAGAAATGCTATAAAGAAAAGCCCAACCTCAGTCTAACCAAGGCGGTGCTTTGTACGAAGACTTTATGTCATTTCTGACAAAACGTTTTCTTATTATTTAACACACTTGAGAGATTGTTAAATTTTTATTTCACAACTGTAATGAGAATTATGGGCGTTTAAGTAAGTAGAATCGGAAGTTCTGCGTGACTCGCTAATCTACCTCCATCTATTGATAACATGATAAATTAAAATTTTCATTAAATTTTTCAAACAAAAAAACTGTTTATAGTGTGTTGTTCTCTATGGATATACCGTATAAAGTAATAAATTAATAAAATATGCACCATTAGAGTGTAAATGCAATTATTAGTCATCAACTTGACTTTTGTCGCAGGCGATGATTAATACACCATTTGTTTTCAAAGGACAAATTGTTAGATATTTATACCGCCCCTTGCAATTATCAATAAAAAAAATCGATGTGCAGTTCGTTGAACTCAGTTTTAATATTCACTTTCAAATAATAATAATAAAAAAAAAAAAAAAATGAAAGCAAAAAACATAAACAACACCAAAAAAAATCAATCAAGATCGATGAATGAAATCATTTCTGGGCGGCAAAAAGCAACTTCAGGAAGATGCGGGTTTTTCAAAAGATCAATTTAACCATACAAGTACAAAGTAACAAATTAGAGGGTGTCTGTCTGCTCGTGTACTTACCTCACTTTAAACTATGCTCTTTGTATATAACACCTGTTGCATATAAAAAGGTCAATCGATCAACAGAAGGAAAAAATTATTTTAATTTTATTAAATAAATTTCCCAACTTCTTTTCCTCATTAAAAAAAAAAAGTAAACCTTAAAAAGTTTCTAAGTAATCACCTAAAACAATACGTTTAAAAAAAAATTAAATCAAGGTAATAAACTTCAAATCCACTCATTTTCGTCCTAAGGCGTGTCTCGACATACCAGACACGATGGGGCTCTAACAAGCTCTGCCGATTCGTCCTCTTCTCTGATTGGTCGAAGGTAAAATGCGCTAGTTGAAAGAGCAACTACTCGCTTCACAGACAACCAAAACAGTTCTCTCCCACTGCAACTTGCCGTACCTTGCAAAATGAACAGCAGCAGGTCCAATTTAGCGGAACGGATCATCGGCTTCTCGGAGGTCAAGTCGCAGCCACGCGATCTCTTGAAGGCACTTTTCGCCGAATTTGTCGGGACCCTCGTCCTCGTGCTCATCGGTTGCGGTTCTTGTGTTGGATGGACACATCCATATCAAGACGTGGTGATGATCGCTTTGGCGTTCGGAGTCACGGTCGCAACGATGGTCCAATGCATCGGGCACGTAAGTGGAGGGCACATCAATCCTGCCGTTACAGTCGGTTTGTTGGTCGCGGGCAAAGTGTCCGTGCTCAGGGGCCTTTTGTACATCATCGTCCAATGCTTGGGAGCCATTGCCGGAGCTGGGCTCGTCAAGGGACTCACGCCCAGTGAATTGCACGAGAAGGGCATCGGCCAGACTGTGTTGGGACCTAACGTGGACACTGTTCAAGGGCTAGGAGTCGAATATTTCATCACGTTCATACTAGTTTTGACTGTGTTTGCCGTCTGCGACCCGAACCGGACCGATGTCAGAGGGTCAGCACCTCTTGCGATTGGTTTGGCCGTGGCTACGAGCCATTTGTTCGCGGTAAGTGCCAATATGATCGCTCAATTAATTAAAGCAATAACCAAACCTTTTGTTCTCTTTTTAACAGGTTAAATACACAGGTGCCGGCATGAATCCCGCTCGTTCGTTTGGTCCTGCCATTTTCTCAGAGACGTGGGACAATCATTGGGTATGCAATTTTTTTTTTGATGGAAAATATGGAAGAAAAAATTTTGACATTTCGGGTTGAATTGTGAGTGGGAAAAAATAACAAAAGAAGGGGAAAAAATAAGTGCAAACAGGTTTGAACCAGGAAATTCACTCCAAGCACGAACAGACTGATTCACTTTGACCTTGAAACTGGGTTTTGGCGGTTGCAAAGCTCAATTGCAAAGTATTTAAGAAAAAACAAATGCATTCTTAATACCGTAATTACTTTGGAAACAAAAAAATTAAATCTTTTATTAAATTAAATTATATTATTAGCCACTGACAAGTTTACTATGAAAAATGGATGTACTTTTTTGTGAGCGTTTCCTCATTAAAAAAAAATAAAATCAACGCCTCCACAATGCCTCATGTGGCACGTACTATTGGAAAATTGGATTCAACTTATTTGTCCTCTACTGAACTTTGTACGTGTCAGGTGCAGCTCACACAGTAGTCGGGCCCGATAAAAAATGTCAAAGTTAATTTATAGAAGATTAAATGCGAAAAATTAATGTTGAAAAGAATGCTCCATTCAATTAGTCAGAATGCCCTACAATTTTTTCTTATGCAATTAAAACCTTAAGGAAGTCAGATCCGGCTAATTGACTCGCATTCTTTTGTTCTTAGCTCAGTTATATATTTAAAAATTCCATTTAATGAATTTATAATATATGCAAACGGTGACTTAAATTTTACAATAAAATAAATTAATACTTTAGGTGTTGAAACTTAGATGCCTAATTTGGATATGTAGGATCAAAGGCCTTAGGAATTCAGTTTAGTTCCTTAATTTTCGTAAAGATAGCCATCGGATATTAAACATTTTCGAGCTGAACCTAATTTATTTATAAGTCTTTTTTTTTCAGTTATTTGTTAACCAGTTCTATCCTGCGTACATTGCACCCTGGTGTTATTATGTGTAGATTCAATTACGAGTAATGTTCTGTACATAAATCGATAATTGGGCAAATAATTTGTTTAAAAAAAAAAACATCGATTTTTTCCTTCTCCAGACATATGAACTTAGGAGTGACTCAGTGATAGATTTATCTTTCACCTTTTAAATTGATGGTGACTGAGAGCGTTCTGGAATACTAAATTAAGTCTCCAAGCTAAAAAGAATTTTTGAAAAGGCTATCAGGTCAAGTGGGTGTGCCCCGCTTGGGAAGACGAATATTCCCAAAGGTGTTGTTTCCTATAATACTTTGTTAGAGCATCAAGCGCCCATTATTCATTTCAATTATGAGAAACAACACTAATAAAAGGCTTTTCTGTTTTATGTTTTTATTTAATTATTGAAAGTACTTGTAAGGGGTTGATGTAGTAAAAATGGTAAAAACAGCAAACAAAACATCTCCAAACTTTTATTTTTTTTTTCTGTTGACAGATTTACTGGCTCGGTCCATTGGTGGGTGGCATGACAGCTGGCATTTTGTACCACACATTATTTGCAGCCAAACCAGTCGATTTCGGTAAAGATAATGTTCAATTTATGCAACTCAAGACTCACGACGGTGACAAGGAAGGTGCTGCTAAAGGTCTCATGCCTGGCGATGCAATTTGATTCGCCTTTTGATTTTTTGATTTTTTTTTTTTGATTTTAATTAATACTAAAACTTTTATATGAGCTTATGTATGCTGACTGTGAAATTTGATTTTTGCATTAATTTTTTATTGCCACCTCTCTAATGTGATTTTTTGCGCTGATAACACCAAAAAGTAATATTTTTATACTATTCATTTTTTAATTTTTTATTTCTATTTTTTTTAGACGCAAGATGGTTGTAACTGACTTATGAGTGCTAAATTTGCAGTTTCCATCAAAATGTAGAAAGGTGGCAACATTAAAAATGTAAAATTTATTTTTATTCTCATTGATACTATCAAATGGAACATGCATACGGAATTTATATTAATTGGTTTTGCATTTTTTTGTACTCCAAATGTTATGTGGTATATTCATTGTCATCAAAACTTACTTCAATTTTATCACTGTTTTTTTAAACCATCATCTGTAGCTTTGTATGCAATGTATTGAGTCACAGGAATAAAATATTATTGAATTTGCTATATATTAAATCGTCTCGTAACTTAAAATATCGTTTTCAAGGTCGCTTACAACAAAAGCGGCTTTCCGAACCATTTGTTGTGCTTGACCCTAATCCTAAAATTAACTCAACCATTTAAGCTTCACTGCGTTTGTTTCTTTCTACGCTTGTATAAACTAACGACAAATTACAAATTAATGTTTTTATTCCGACAAATGAATTCATAATTAGCTTAATAAAAATAATTACAAAATAAATCCCATCGATGGATCGATTATAAAATTTTATGGTTAAATAGAAGCAATGGTAATTGATCTTAGTTATTTTAGAATTGCAATTATTTCTATATAACATCAAAAGATCTATAAAAAGTGTTAAAAAATATTTTTTTCTTTTCTTTTGTTAATTCCATGATGCAATTCCTATCAACTTTACTTCTAATATTTGATTTAAATCGGTCTCTACCTTGAGAACATCCACGAATTCTCCAGCTTCAGTTGGTTTGAAGTTGATGGGCAATTTAATAAATCGGCGTCGTTTTAGGTTCACCTTCAAATGAGTAACAAAAAACGGTGGCTTTGGTGGTTGGATGTGACATACGCGATCTTCTTGCGAAATATTATTAAACTGAACTGATTTCCTGACGAATTTTTGTTCCGGAGTTGATTCGAACTCAACAGAGTCACTTTCTACAACAACGGCGTCTCGTTCTCGTAAATGACCGGCCAAACTTTGACTGAAAAAGAAGATGCAACAATTGTAGTTACTTTTTTGGGACATTTGAAAAAAGATTTACCTTCTTTTTTTGGTAGAACTTGCAATTGACTGCTGTTGAGACTTGCTTGTACCCTACAATAAAATGTTAGATTTAAGTTATCTCATATACAGGGTGAAAAATATATTTACCTCTCCAGTTAACGTTAAAGTGACACGATGAGCTGTTTTCGGTATCAACAATTCCCATTTCTGAATAAATTGACCTTCTTCTAGCGGCAGGAATGTGACTGAAATCTACAAAGATTATCGTGTCATAAATAACTCTGTGTTTAGTTACTTTGTTTACAGAACACAATGAAAAAAACAAAACAATACCAAGGATATTTCATCAGGTTCCATAAATCCTGACATTTTCGTGAATCTAAAGGCTGAATAACGAACTTTTTTCATGTCACCATTTTTTTTCTGCATTAAAACAAAATATTTTTTCAAAAATAATAAAAATAACAAATTTAAGTAAGTTCTTACCTTCACAAAAGCCGGATTTATTGACGACAATATCCACTGAAGAGGAGTATTTAACACATTCTTCATTTCCATTTTAAATTCTAAATTTAAATAATTTTTATAGTCAAGTTTTAACTAAATCAATTTAATAATTTTTAAAACGTAACTCACCAGACGAAGTATTAACAGGCATTGGTGGAAATATAATTTCTTTTTGCCCGATTTTTATAGGCGACCGCTTCTCACTTGGACGACCATCTGTACGTATCACTTTTATTTCCTCTTGTAAATTGTCGCACGTTACTAATATTTTTCCTTCCGAATCTGAGATTTCTGTTGTAATTGCAGTAACAGTTACTTGAATCGAACCTCTAAAATCGAAATAAAATTTAAAATAATTCATTACATGATACACACTCAAAATAAATTTCACACGCCATAACATACTTAGGTTGCAAAACACCACTGCCTGGATTAATGTTAAACAAATGACCCGGCCACATAAAGTAAAACCTAAATAAACAAATATTATCTAATGTAATATTTCCAAATATTTAATGTAAAAAAATCCTTACTTCAAAGGCCTGGTCAATTTATTTTGCAGTTGCAAAGACTGACATAATTTTGACTTAGTTGTATTAAATGTAATTGTTGTCGGCCTAATTTCCCAATTTTTTGATGGTCTCAAAGGAACCTTTGATTGCAATTCGCGAACGGGTGGTGACACAGGAACTTCAGGCCTATGGTCTGTTGTGCGAAAGTTTGATGTCACTCTTTTTCCTACAGTTTCACATGTTAATTGCAATTGCATGTGATTAATCCCGTCATAAAATAACTGAATGTCATTCGGTGTCGATGGCATGTCTTCTGCAAAAAAAAAAATATTTTATAAAAACACTCATTTTCACAAATTTTTACAGACAGTGTACCTTTTTCTGCAATGTGTTCACCCTGGTACATCACGTCAAAATTGACTGGTCTACCAGAATTATTTGCATTTTCAGATGGTTGGTTTTTAAGCGCCCTAAAAAACATAAATAAAAATAAATTTCGTAACGTTTATGATTTTAAATATATCAATGCTACCTTCTAAACTTTTTCCTGCTAACTTCATCACCATACAATATTGTTACAGCACAAACACAACTATTGTATCTATAATTTGTTGATAGAAACTTCTCCATTAACCGAACTGCAATAGTAATTTTAATACTGCTTTGCTTCCCAACTACGAATTCGTTAGGTGAAACAACGAAATTTGAAGCTACCGGAGAATTATCCTCTATAATAAAAAATTCACATAAGCTAAAATATTCTTAATTTAAAAAATTACGGTATCTTACCTATTGATGGAATGATTTTAACAAACGCAGCCCATTCGCCCACATTTTTCACATCAAATGTATACACTGTGCTTGACGCAACACCTAACTGCTCAACTCTAGCAGTGTAAATGCCATTTTCGTCTGGTTGCAAACCAATTAATTCCAATTTACTTGTACCGCCGTACCCAACGAGAGGTATCTAGAAATTATTTAATTTAATTTAAAAATAATTCCAACTTAAACCATAACTTATAATTACCACAAAACGAATTTGTTTAGATGTACCCTGCAGTGATAAAGGTCGAATGACCACTTTACCAGCCGAATGTTTAGCTGATGTTGGTGCAAACTTGACGCAAATTGGTATTTCTTCTTGAGCTATTATTGTGCACGTTCTGTTCTGAGTATTTCCTTCTGGAGTAACCAGCTATACAAGAAAAATATTAAGACTAGTTTACTAGTTTAAAAAAAATACTCAACAAACCCAATAATCTTCCATAGCGCCCCGAATTAACACTTCAATTTCACACGGCTCGCTAATGATCTCGGAATTCCTCAAAAGCAGCGTTTTTTCTTGGAATTGACCGACAGGTACACCACTCCAAGTCAGAAAGCTCTTGTTACTTTCAAGATTTATCACCTTATAATTTAAAAAATAAATAATTTTTTTCAAAGATATTTCTGTTAGTTAAACTTACAGGTACAAACGAGCCCCCTTCGGCCAATAATTTAATTTCGTACGCTGGTCCACCAGGATATATCGTCAACAAAAGAACACTTGACAATTTGTAAACACCTGTTTGTGGCATCAATTTAATAGTTATCTCAGATTCTTGTCCAGGTGGTATCTTTAATGTCTGTGGTATTATGGTAAATAGTCGAGGTGAGCGCGGAATTGTAGCTTCCAGAATAAGAGGAATCGATCCGGAATTTCTCAGTGGTATTTTACAAATTGCAGGTTGTCCTTCAACGGATTTAAATTTTACCGGCTATAAAAAACAAATATAAATGGCGTAAATTTTTATTACCCAGTGTGCGGATAATTTCAGTTTACCTCTAAATCCTTTAACGTCTCTAAATGAACAGTTCCAATCCTTGCCATCAGAGGAATCGAGTGCAATACAACGCTATTCCCTGGAATGTCAACCTCAACATTTAAAGTGGCAGACATCGACATTACGGAGTCTCGAACTGCAGAATTTAAAAAAAAAATCACATATAAAACGAAATTAAATTAATTTTGAAAGCTGTTAAAAATACCGGTGGTATCGAGCATTGGTGCTCGAAAGGCGATTACGGTATGGAAGACCCTAGGAGTGTTCGAGCCAACGGACTGACCCAGCATTTTGAACGAAATTATATTTGAAGATAACAAACTACGTGCTGTTGGACTTGCGGAATTCAAATTCTTTTTCGAGAAGTAAAAGCCTTGCCATGGCTTATTAGACTAAAGAAAAAATTTGAAATTATAATTTCGTCACTTATTAAATTATAAAATAATTTCTCTTACACTTTGTATATTTAAACGAATAGGAACTGTCGCTGGACCGACATTGACCAGTCCGAAATTTACTTCGGTACAACTGTCTTCAGCTAAAGTTCCGAAATCTATCAGGCGTTTGTCGTCGAGCATTATCTGAAAGCAAATAAAGTTGGAAAAATTTTATAACAAATCCAGTGACTAATTTTACCTCTATATTTGGATGTTCTGCTTCAGCTAGTAAAGTGACAATCGAAGTGCTCGATTCGTTTTGCCCTGGTTTGTTTGGAACTATAGATTGTGCCGTCACTTGTAGCTCTGCTTTAATGGCTCCCGAAACACGACTCGCGTAAATCACCTATACAATTATAATAAAATATCAATTATTAAATAATATTTTTGAATCACTATCATTTACCTGATATTTATCAATCGAGTTTGGTTCTACGATAGTTTCGTGTTTGAAAATAAACGGTGAAATTTCAGTTGGTAACGACTGTCCATCCATCGTTAAATTCAGCAATTGAAAACAGCATTTTAACCAGCGACTAGTTAAATTCTCAACTGGCAAAGAGGCTTCGCAAGCGATGCCAACACAGGCAACTTCTTCAAATTTCAATTCCGACGGCACACGGATAGACGAACTTCGATGTAAACTCACTAAACAAAAAAAACAAACATTTTATTCAATATAGAAAAGTTTTATTTAAATTTTAATGCACTTACCAGTATCGCAATCTCTCAATTGTGTACTAAGACCCAGTCCAAAATAACTTTCGTTTGGAGTGGATTTTTTCACTGGCGGCAACTGAACAAAACTTTGTTTTACGTGCGGTGTTTTAAGATTGCTTTCATCGCATGTTGAATTGTGCACCAATGGATGAAAATCACTACTTCTAGCACTATTATGACTTGCAATGTTGTACTTAAACAAAGTCAAAGGAGGTACTTGTGAACGTTGATTTCGAGAAGATTGGCTTTCGTCTTGTTTTTTCGCACTTAAATCCCGACCTCCGGACAATCGTCTCTGCGTTTCTTCTGAATTCGTTTCAGTAATAGTTTTGTCAGGATCAATGTTATTATGCTCTTCATGGTTTTCTACAGTCTGAGTAATTGTTTCCTCGTTGCTCGCCAGAATCACTCTTGGTTCGATGCGAATGTGATGACTTTTCGGTGTCGGATCTGTCAAAATTTGACTTGGCCAAGTAGTGTCGCTTAAATTGACTGGAAATGAAAAATTTCCGCAGTAAGGTGTCGATGTTGGAAATTTATTCTTGCGCGCGTGGATCAGCATGCTCGGCGTATTCAAGTCACTCGCTTTCTTAAATTGTTCTTCAAAACCAACTGAATAACGAGGCCTTTCTGAAGCTGCAATTGGCGTTTTGTTGTCCGAAGGTCTAGGTTGGTAAACAGAACTCGGTCTCACTGGTTCCCAGCCTTGTGTCAACTCCAAAGGGTCAATTTTTCTTTTGCTAATCGACGCAGACGGTAAACTCGTTCGATTTTTCCCTAATGATTTCGAGCACATGGCTTCATCACAGTGTGTCGTAAGTTCTTTCAAAGCGCGTTTTTTCTGCGATTTCATTTCGCTAGCCAGTTTTAATACGTGTTGCGTCAGAGTGGCAGAATCGGCGCTCACGGTGATGTCGTGTAAACACTTTTTAATGAAGCTGACGGAAACCATGTCTTCTTGTTGTTCATCGATTGATTCAAAATCCGTTCCTAAGTAAATTTAATTTCAAAATTATTAAAATCTAATTAGCGTACCGTAATTAGTGCAAATCTTACCTTTTTTTCTAAGAGTTGAGTTCTCTGATGGTACGAAAGAAGGCCGAGGTGAAACAATGACATTGCCACCAAAATTGGGCTACAAATAAATAAAAAAATGTAATAATAACATAACTTTCATTCATTTATACCGTACTCTTTCTACTGAATTTTTGTTGCCGTCCAAAGTCCCGAGGGGATTTGTTTTCGAGCGTAAAAAGTTTCCAATGGAGATGCGATCGTGACTAATATCCGACATCCAAGAAGGTCGTGTCACGTCTAAATTGTCTTCATTCATCCATTGTGAACTCCTACTGAAGGAATTTAAGGCATCCTAAAATTATCCAAAGGCATTTTTTTAGTTTCGTTGCATAACCTCGCAACTATTTGAACAAACTTGTTGAAATAAAGCGCCTTCAAACTTCTCCTCGTCCACATTAAGCATTTCTAACGCATCTGCTGCACTAACAAATTCTTCTTTCTCTCCATCTGGGTTAAATTCCGTGTGACTGAAGTCCCTAAATTCCATCCTGAAATCTTCAGGATCGAATTGATCACGTAGATAAGCCAAATCAGTCGATAATAGGTTGTTTTCTTCATTAGGTGTTGGTAAGAAATAATTTTGCATTATGTCTAAATAAATAAGTAAGAATAATTTTTATAATTTTAGAGGTCTTGTTAATAACTGAATTTACTTTGGGATGTTGATGAAGTCGCAGTGGCACTAGATATCCTAAACGTTTCATTGTCATTGATTGAAGAATAACTTCCTGATTTGGCATGTGGTAAAGAAGAGGAACGAGCCAAAACACGATCACCGAAAGTAATCTATGAAGTAAAATTGAAATTAAAAATATTTGAAAAATAAGAAAATAAGTAAATATATTTACAGGCACTGAATCGGATCTATCGGCTCCATCCGCTCGGCAATTTGAATCCCTCGAATCGAAGTTTTCAAATTGCAGTGAACTATCATCTCCCCATGGTCTAATGAACGATTCACTAGGCCTATGACTCGAGGGCTGGAAAAATATTTGTGGTAACACCGATTCACCATCCTCTATTCCTTGTGGACAAATCCGCTCTCCATCTTGCATATTCGAATTTCGACGATTAGTTTGACTTGACCTATAAACATCGTCATTGCCATCTTCACTCCTTCCGTCACTTCCATCACCGTCATTGCCAGCGCCAGGGATCGACACAACGCTTCCTTCTGCACTCTCCCGACGGTCAAATCTGTGACTAACATCTGGATTAACTGACGATTTGCCTTCTAGATCTGCAAAAAATTAAAATTTAGAAATACGACTTTTTACTTTTTTTTCTTTTGAACTTACCTGGTCGCATAAATGCAAATCTTGCAAATCTTGATTGATTTTGTTTGTAAATTGCCTCGAGTTCTGTTTCCGTATCCACTTCACTATCTCTGCCTCCCTGAGCACCTTCGTCAGCATCTGATAATGGAAATTCAATTAAAGATTTCCTCGCTTCATTTGCTTTCTTTTTTTTTGAACTTACCTGGTAGCATAAATGCAAATCTTGCAAATCTTGATTGATTTTGTTTGTGAATTGCCTCGAGTTCTGTTTCCGTATCCACTTCACTATCTTTGCCTCCTTGAGCACCTTCGTTAGCATGTGATAATGGCGATTCAATTAAAGATTGCCTCGCTTCATTTGCTTTATGTAACATTCCCGACGTATGATCTGAAAGAATAATTTTTTAGATCGAATGATTTCATAAGTAAAGTCAAATTAAAATTCCCTACCTTTAATAAATTTTTTCTCTTCCTCATTATCAGAACCATCGTCTTCATTATCGTAATCGCTTATATTGCAATTCAAAAGTGCTAATTCGTCTTCATTTAAACCCAACTCCTTCAAATTAATGTCCTCGACTTCATCATCGTTGTTAAAATCATAATTTAATAATTTAATGTACTCCGCTTCATCCTTTTCATGATTTTGGATGTCTTCACCCTGCTTAAAAGATGCAAAGATTTTAATTTGGCAAGTTTACAACACCGCAATTAAAGCATTACCTGTGTATTTAAACTTGACCGCGATACTCCGCCGTCTGCATTTTCGTCTTTATCATCAGATAAATTAAACGAACCTAAATTCATTTCATCCGTGGATAAAATACCTAATGACGAATCATCCATGATTTATTTCGAGCTAAAAAATAAAATATTTAAACCAGTGGAGGCAATTTCAAAGTGTAAAGTTTTGAACCAGTGTTATACCTACGGGCAAATCCTAGGCGCTGGTTATAGATGTTGTAAATACCACTGTTACTACAAAAACATCTCGATGGGGAAATAAATCCGTCGCAAAGACGAATTCTACAATTTATAGTTTATCGAAAGGGTGAAAAACATCTTCACGCAACGTATCCAGCCAAGCGCCAGTATCCCGCTTCTTTG
>JAQFZP010001765.1:0-17066 GCA_034695745.1 Geophilus truncorum
TATTAGGGAAAATTGTCACATGCAAAGGGAAAAAGTACTTTTCCTTCTGCACATTTCCCTCTTGATTTCTGAGTGTTCAGAAACAAAAACATTGTCAGATTTTTACTTGATAATCAAGAAAAGTCAATGTCGTGTAACCCACTGCCCATTGGTCATTTGGACGTGTTAAAATCCCCACCCTACCAACTCGATGGGTGGTGACATTTGAACCCTTTAGTCACCGTCCAAAGTGATAGAGACTTCATGAAAGTTAATCAGTTCGGCATCGATCGCTCGGCAAATCCCCGTGACCGGTCACGGCCCGTTGCAGCCGCTTCGCTTCACCCGTTTGCCGCCTTCGCTCGCGTGTCGTGATCGGTTACGTCGGCAAACGCGATCTGACATTCCCTTATCACTCGGATGATCTGCTGGGAGCGCCCGATGTTGCGTGCGCGGCGCATGCGCAATGCTCGGCCGCTTCGTTTGAATTTCATGAAGGAAAAATCTCTTTGCAACGAGATAAAAATTTATTGGTCGATGCAGTGCCAGTGAAACGCGTCTTACGATGGGAGGGGTGTGGGATGACCGAGGGTAAAATGGCCACAGCATGATTTGTGATGAAGACGCTTTCTAACGGTTCCATCAAGCGTTGTGCTTCACTTGTAGCTGCGTGTTTTCCCCCTCTCTCTACTGACAGATGGACGACTATTACCGCAAAACGACTTATTCTATTTCTTTTTTTTCTTCTGATTCTTTCGGTGTGTTGTATTAATATTTATTTGTTGGAGCGTCCAATAAAACCACTTTGAGCTTATTAAATTTAAATCGAATCATTCGGTTCGAGAAAACGAATGAAAGTGCCGTGTTTTATTAGAAAATTGGTACTTTTTTTCTTTATGTGATGTTCAGTTGTTGAACTTTTTAGGTCACGAATCGTATGTTTTTAATATGTGTTGATTACCCATTTTATCATACGATTGTATTTTTGTGTAACTGCCATTGCTGGTTAGTGTATTGATAAATACTTATCGCTTAAATAAATAAAAAAAAATAAATAAATAAATAAATAAAATTTAAAAAAACATTTTTTAAATTCTTTTTGGCAAGTGTTTTAGTTTCATAGCAACAATAAAAAGTCATTACTCTTACAACTTTTTACAACTAAAAACCATTGTTGAATAATAAATTTTCATTGTTCAATACAACTTTAACAATTCAGCAATTGTCTTAACACTTATTTTTGTCAAAAAATGACTTTTTATTGTTGAATGCAATTTTTTTTATTATCTAATACAATTTCAACATCTTTAGGAATTGTTTAAACACTTCCTTTTTATTGTAAACTGACTTTTTATTGTTGAATGGTAAATTTTCATTGTTAAATTCAACTTTAATAATTGTTAACAGATTTTTGCATTGTTTAATACAATTTTAACATCTTCAGCAACTGTTTAAACACTTACTTTTATTAAAAAAACTGACTTTTTATTGTTGAATACAAATTCTCTCATTGCTAAAAACTAAATTTACATTGCCTCATTTACTTAAAAACTCGCCATTTTATTATCCACCGAAAAAAAACCTTCTACTCCAACTCTTAAAAACTGCCATCAGTGACGTCACAGCCCTAAACGACATTAGCTTGCAAACGAGAGAGCAAAGAGGCATAAAAGGCTTAGAAGTTGTTTTTTAAGCGAACCGAGAGCGGGATTTAATCGGCCAACACAATCTTAACTCTTTTTATACCATCTCGTTAACCGACCCCCAACCAAATGGCGTCTTCTCTTCTCTTCTCTTTTCTTCCCTTCCCTCCTTCCCGAGTCTGCGCAGCCGCAGCAGCAAAGAGGCAAAAGGGTCCATGAAAGCAGAGATGAAGCAACGCACTTAACGAAATGGAAACGTCTCTGGAGACTTTTCCCTCTCGTGTTGGTGCAAACGGAGTTCCATTACCGTCAAACGTACGCGATTGCCGAGACATAGTCAATCATCGAAATGATTCAGTGGCGAATTTGTAGCCATTTTTACAATGTGTTGGATGATAAAACGGAGCGCGCGAGTGATGACAATAAAACTCATTCATCACTCCCTCGAGGGAGATGAGCGCGTCAACTGACTCTGAAATGGTCAAACACCGATTGAAAATCCAGAGGTCGCTTCTCTCTCTCTCTCTGGCACCAAACCAAATAGAATCTATCTCCATTTCGCGGATCAAAAAATACGATACAAAAAAAACAACAGAATTTCCAAATTCCACAATGTCCCATAATCCAACTGACGCCGTAAATGTCTGTCGAAATCAGATCTTTATATGACAATTTTAAAATTCTTTGGTTATTATAGCTTTCAAAATATTGGCATTTTATCATTTTTAATGATTTTTTAAATGCATTGTAAATCTAAACAGCTAAAATTAAGATTAAGCCATTTCCTAGTTATTTGAGCAGCCTAAAAATAATGAGTATAGCATGTATTGCAAATCTAATCCTACAGTAATTCGTCAAAAAATACTATATTTTAGACACCATTAACTTCACAAATCTAATATTTAGTCTTTTTTAGACGTTTGGATTTACAATGTGCCAATTGCATTTGATATATTTTAGATTTATAAATCACATTTTTAATTCGTATTTTTCAAATCGTATTTTTCTGAGATTGAATAACCATTATTGCCCATCAATTCTTATATATATTTTTAACCAGAAATAATCACTATAACGAGAAAAACGTGCATTTCCGGTTAAAAACTTCAGTAGGCGAGATAATGCTCCAATGAGTGCGAGTCATATTTTGTTAGAGCGCTCAGTGTTCTCTGCCAACATGGTTTCTTTCGTGTTTTGATAATTTCCCCCTAACTTCTTCGAATGTTTTGTCTGACATGTGCAGATTTATCTAGAGTGTTTCGTTTTTCTCGGTTATGTGGACTTTTTTAAGCGTTAAATTTTAAGTTTTTTCTTTAATATTGTTTTGTAGCAGATCGCGTATGGCCAGAATATCCGCTGGCAACTTTAAAAGCAATATTTAACATTTTTCAACATGACTGGTACAAGAGAACCAGCCAAATTACTCTTCCCACCTAAGTTTAACACCAGTTAATATCCCAAACCCACCAAAACCATCCGAAATTCACCGCACGTTCATTTTAGAGTGTCATCGATGAGTTTGCACGCACTTTTTGCGCGAACGTTTGGCGAATTGCGATGCAACAACCGCCCAGCCCAGATGCATCAAATGTCCATGAAGGTCCATGAAACGGCCACGGGCCCCGCGACGTGTGGCGAGGGCATAATTTTCTAATTTCATCGCACGACACGCGGGATTCTCCAGGGAGCGTCAGCGGGGTGGGTCGTAAAGTGGCTTGATGAGAGAGGGAAGACCCGAAACAGACAAGGGTAATGGAAAACTCGGCCCGACTGACGCCAACACGTCTTAATTGAAGATGGAGGATGCGAAACGAAACGAGCGTCGTTTCCAGCGTGATGAAGGACCCCCACTTTATCAAACGGGGGCGGTCGTTCGCTCCGATTCATCTCGCCCTCTTACGGCAGAATAAACGACCTGTCTGCTTTAAAGAAAAATTTCTAGAAAAACATTTTTTTCCCTTCTTCTCACATTTTCTAGTCAATATTTTTTTTATCCTAGGAAAATAAAGAAAAAAATCCGTTATCTCAAAGTTTCCGTTCTCTCGCTTTTCGATGACCCTATCCCAGAATTCAATGCGGAGTGATAAGATGGAGAAATAGGTGATCGGAACTGTTTTTGAAGGGCGGATCCGTCAATGACAATCTTGCTTCCGGTTTCCGGTTGCGGAAGAATAAAAAATTTTGGTATTAACCAGTGTTGAAAAAATATAACTAAAAGTAGTGAATCAATCACTAATAGCGAAATTAGTACGGTAGTTCACTTCTTTTAAAACAAAATACAGTCGAAACCCGTTATAACGAAGCTCAAGAGACAAGAAAATCCGTTCATTATAACGGGTTTTCATTACATCGAGACGAATTAGTAATGATTGACATAGAAGGGGTTTTCGAACAAATTCGCTATGTGCGGGTTTTCGTTGTAAGCGGGTTCGTTATAAACGAGGTTCGATTGTAGCGAAACTTTTGTTTTGACTAAAGTAGCGATAAAAATTTTACTAACAAATGTCGCTAGTTCTGTACTTCATTTTTTGATATACCGGTAGCAATTGCAATTTGCGACAGAGAATTCTGACGTGTCATGTGCGGTCGTGCAGGAAACTTAAATTCCTTAATTTAAAATCGATTTAATTTAGTAAAACTTGCAAAAAAGTAAATACAAGAAGAAAATTTTGAAGATTTCATTAACAAAAATTTTAATTTTCTAATTTCTAATGTTAGAGAAAAACTACTGAAATAGGATAAATAATTTCACTAATAGCGACAGCGATGATAGCGAACTAAGTTTTTAGCGCTATAACGCACTAATTTTAATACAGTAATTACCTTTCTAAACACTGGCATTTACGTGACTAACTTTTGACTTTTGACATAACTCGAGAAAAAGTTTTATATTTAATCTTGGACTAATACTCCAGGCAGAGTATTAGTCCAAGATTTAATTAAGACGACTGCACTATTTTTTTGGCCCGCTAAAATCAAAAGAATTCAGCACCTCGTCGCGCCTTAATCCGATGTGGATGTTGGTCACTGCGATGCTAAACCTAATTAGACGTTTCCTTTGGCACCGAAACTCGGCCGCCCACGCCGTAATGGAGAAAAGGTCGCTTGAGGGAGAGCTAGTTGTCAGTCATGGAACTGTGCAGTCTAATTGAAGTCTGATGGAGATTATTTAATTATCATCGCGCAATCTCGTTACAGTAACGCCATTGCAGACCGATCTAGTAATGGCGATTTGGCGTAACGAGGTTTCGCTCGACAAAGGCTGGATAATGGGAAAGTGGCGTAGTGTTATTGTGGGGAGAAAATGGCATTGTCTTTCTACCGTTTCGCAGTGGGCGAAAGCGAGACTTGGGGTCAAGTGAAGCAAGTGAGTTTGGTCAGTTGCTGTCTTAATGGAGTGCTCGTGCCACTCTCAAATGCGGCTCACATCACTCTCGTTTTACTCTTTCCCCATCACTGAACTCTAAAAATATATCCTCGATTGACGTAAGTCAGGTTCAGATAACGGAAGGAAAATAAATAAATAAATACATAAAAAAAAATAAAAAAAAAAGGTCTTGTGTTATTAAAGTCTATTTTTGTAGGTGATTTCCTCCCCTAATGATGAGATTAGGATTTTATAGTTGATAAAAGATGCAAAGCAGTGAGGAAAGCGGAAGAAATTGTGATTGTTTGTGTAATTTGATGGTGAGTAGTAAATTTAAACACCAGGCGGCGTCGCAAGTCTGTTTAACATTGTAATTCTATGTCACATCACCCAAATGACCAAAATAAAAAGTTTAGATTAGATTACGTCTAAGATTTGACGAACTAATACTAAACTTCAACACCAGAGGTTTGCGATGGCAATTCAATTCAGCATCACAACATTGCTTTAACTCGCACAAAATGAGAAAATAAGGTAAAAAAAAAAAAAAGACACAAGGGTATTTAAAAATATATGGTACATCTTCAACTTGAATAAACGGAACACATGTTGCACTTACCGAAATACGCGAAGTGACTGAGATTTCTTTGCCGTCGTCGTCTACATATCCCAAAGCGTGACTTGCACTCCGTAACTTCTTCGCCCCGTGTTGATGTCTGTGTTGATGATGATAAAAATGTCTCAACACATCGTCGTCGTCATCCGCGACGTCCCGCTTCGCCCGCCGCTGACCCGGCGCCGACGAGTTGCCGAGTCGGCCGAGAAGTACGGCGATGCGATCGATGTACCGCGGGTCTTTTTCCCTGCCTCGCGGCTGCACCACGTTGACACATCGGGCGCATTCAACGCCCGCGACGTGGTAGAGGTACACGGAAACGACGACTGTTGCTACGACGCTGAGGAAAAGGAGGAGGACGAGGGAGTAAAGGACTCGGATGTGGTACTGTAGGCGAGCGGTCTCCGCTCCCGCCATCGCCCGAGCCACGTGTGTGTGGCTGGGCCGTCGAATGAACACCGGGTTCAAACTCTCAACGCTGGATCCCGTCACGTGTGGTGAGGGCGCCACTTACCGCGGATGGTGAAAGAGAAAGTCAATAAAATAAATACACAAATCGATGAGAAATGTTGTTACAAACTTAGATAGCGCCAACAATAAATTTAACGCCATCTGTTGGCACGTTTATCAAACTTTATTTTTTTTTTAAGTAATTTTAATTAATTTTTTTTTTTTACCACGGATTACAAATTTTCGACAACTGTCCGGGGTTTTTCCCGCTTAAAAATATTAGTTGTTTTTTGCCTGCTTCACTCGCGGCACCTTCGGTTTGGATCCAATTCCTCTCGATGTAGTAATCTAGCAAACTATGCGCTTCTTGCGGTGTGAAATTCGTCACGTTGACCGGAATAAATGGATCGAACAACTCGAATCCTTCTTTTCCTAGTAAATATCGTGGGAAATGAGTTTCTCGATGATCAGAATGATTTGCGATGTCACAAAGCGTCGTAACGATTGCCGCATTTCGCTAAAAAAAACAAAAATAAATAAATAACATCATTTAATTCAATTTTTTTTTTTTTAATTTAAATTTTGAATAATTACCCAGTCATTTTTGATAATTTTCTTAAATGCATGAACTAACGTCAGTTCGTCTACTTTCACCGGGGCTTTATCCTCGTGCGTCAACCTCGTCGGTCCGAAAAACGCATTGACCCCGTGAATAGCGACGAAAACCTGGACGTTACCAGCCGATGCGTGTAATTTAATTTCTTTTAACAGTGCTGCGACACAATCGGACGAAAACTTCATCCGATTTATCCCCTATTTTTAAAAAATTTAAAAAAATATTAATTTTTAATATTAAAATTTTTCAATTTTCTTTATATTTATACTTGATCCACTAATTCCATCAACGGTTTGTCTTTTTCGGTCACTTCTCGCTGTGTCCACGTGTACTCGTTCATCGTTTTAAGCTGAAAAATTACACTTAAATAAATTATTGTTTCATTATATTATTTTCAGACTTTAAATTACGTTTAATGACTTTAATAATTCTGCATTCTGAGTTTTAAAATGCTTCAGAAAAAGCGTCGCTTCTGTCGGTTGATCAATTCGTCCTTGTCGTGTTTGAGATGGACCCCATTCTTTGCACCAACGAATCCACATCGGAACTTAAATTAAAAACATCATTTATTATTATATATACAGTATACGCATAAAAAATATTATTATTATATTACTCATACCCCATGGTACGTGAACGATGAGCCAATTTTTCTTAATTGCGTAATGAATTAAATGCACTAAAGACATTGATTTTCCTGTACCTAATTTTCCATCTGAATTTTAATTTAATTTTATATTTATGAAATTGTAATTGTTGTTTATAAATGTGGTAAAGGATACAAAGTATGTATCTGACTGCTGGGTTCGTGTAATCGGCATTATTCATGTAATTTATTATCTCCAACGCTGGTTTTCGCACCATGACTGCAAATTCTTGGAAAGTAGTGATCTAAAATGTAATTTAATTGTGTAACAATTTGATTTTTCATGATTTTTTTAATACCTACGTTTCTTTTTACTGTTTTTTCTACTACTCCGATTGCGTTATCGAAGATGAGTTTTTGATCCTCAGGAAGGATAATGTAAAGCTGAGATTCGTGGCGTAATCTATGATTAATCTGTTAATGAGTAATTGATTTTAAATTAATTATTGTTTCCGTTTTCGTGATGTTTTTACCGGGTTTTGCTCGGAGCATCGGAAATAAGAAGGAGAAAGGGCAATTTTTGGTTGAGCATCGAT
Organism: Geophilus truncorum; assembly: GCA_034695745.1. Classification (NCBI taxonomy): domain Eukaryota; kingdom Metazoa; phylum Arthropoda; class Chilopoda; order Geophilomorpha; family Geophilidae; genus Geophilus; species Geophilus truncorum. The sequence goes on from JAQFZP010001765.1 coordinate 7,854, forward strand.
GGTTGCCAGTCTGTTGCACGAAATTAAACCGGTTTTGGATTTAAGTGAACGAAAAACTCTTATTGAAAACATGATTCTATAAAATGATATTAAGAAAACAACAGAAATGTGATTAAATTGTCCCAACACGAGCTGAGTTGTATTTTCTTACCTATCCTATCCCGCAAAACTTGGTCACGTGACTCGAAATCACTCGACCTAACCAAGCGATCATTAAAATATTTCGTCTTTTGATTTGTATTGTTAATTTTATTATATTTCACTTGAATTTTGACTTGAAATTTTTTTTTAATATAGAATAATGAAGCCTACGTTCTTGTTAGTTTTACACTTAAGTTTACGGTTTACGGTTAAATACAAAAACCAGCTGCTTTTCATCCAGTTTTGTTAGTTTATTCTAAGTTCGTCTCATTCGAATCTCAGCTTTTTCGGAGTTGTTCCGGACAACTTTTTCAATTCATTATTATTTCGAGCTGGAAGAGCGGTAACGCTTGCTACTGTAACCCGACCTCGAATCAGAAATAAGAAGAGTTCGACCTACCGGGTAAAACGAGAAAGAGAAAATAACACGAGTGATCATATTTATTGGAAAATTCAATTTTTTTTTCTAAAATTACAAAAACACTCTTTCTACTTCTAAAGCAACAATAAATAAATGTAAAGTGTGTAGAAAGGTGATACGTATCGATCTTCGTAATTTCTTTTTACCCGGTGACCTTGACCGTGAACGCGAATGACTTTCGAGTTTGGGTTTCCTGGGCGAGCGACTGCGCGATCGAGAAGATGAATAAAAGCGGCGCCGACTCGTTATATTCGTCCTCAGCAAGAGATCCAGTTACGGAAACACTGCATAACGTAAGCCAATTGTGGTTTACGAACGGCCGATCCGATCCGATCCGATCCAGCGAAAAATCTATCGCCAACTCGCCAGTAATTTCTTCTCGTCTCGATCTTCAAGTAGCGCGCAAACTTCTTACTACTGGTTTCAATTGTTAAACCTCAGTGCTTCTCGCATAGTTTGAATACCTGGAGCAACAATTTTGGGAGTCTGGATACTAAATCCTAAGGGATTTAATAACCAGAGTCCCAAAATTGTCGCTGCAGGTACCGGTATTCAAACGATGCGAGAGGCATTGAGGTTTGCATTCTTTTTCTTTTTCTTTGAACATCTGACGATGTAATTGCGAAATTGCGTATTGGGTGTCGTGCAAACTGTTCACTTTCCTTCAGAATTGACAACAATGTTCAACTGCAACACATAAAAAACAATAATTATTTAAATTTAAAAAAAAAAAAAAAAATTTAATTTTTCCTAAACTCACTTTAACACATCCTTGAAAAATACTAAAAATAAGCGTCTTTTTCAAAACGGACGGTCCATCGTTGGGTTAGGAGTAATTCGAATTACTCCGTGACAAATTTTGACCCAACGATGGTACCTTTCGTTTTGAAAGACACGTTTTTGGGACTGGTTCGTTGCCAGCTTCTGCACTCGTGATCGGTCCGACCCCGACCGATTTAATCCTTCTTTGCGATGGTCGTGCGGCTTCTTGATGCACTTTCGACTGACTCGGGTCATTAAAACCTACAAATCGAAAATTTCAATTAAAACATTTTTAACTTGTCAAACAATATAACCTGAATTTAAGATCACAGTTGGCATAATACCGGAAATGGCAGACGATGCCATGGGCGAGATGTTGAAAGTCGAATTATCAGTTGGAATCGCACGTTGCGGCCAAATGCTCGAGTTCGAGTTAAACGTTGGTCTTCGGCCATTTTCATCCACACTGATTTTCAAGCGTTTAGCTTGAAAAATAATTCAAAAGTTAAAAAAATTTGCAAAAAATCTGATAAAATCGTAACTTTAAAGTAACTTAAATTAATTACCTGGTCTATTTAACAAGATATAATTTACCCATTCGTGCTTAGATGAAAAATTAACAGAAATTTTACTGCCGTGTCGGTACATCTTGTTTGGCCATGCGTTTTTTAGAACCTAAAATGAGAACACGGGAAACAGTTATGGTTAAAAATAGTGAAAATTATTACTCTACGTTGAATAAAGTAATAAAAAGAAACAGTACCGGTACTCTATAATGATTAGTGAAGCTATAAAGTTCATTAAATTCCTTAGAAGAGGCATCCATGGTTGCTCCCGAGTGGACAAAACGAGTCAAGTGAATGAAGAAAAATTCATGTAAAAATTCGAAATTTGCATATCACGTGATCACAGCTGGCCAAGTGTAACCATTGTAATTAAAAGGGGTATAGGGTAGTTAATAAATTTACGATTTTTCCATATTTTCTTCATTTTTCGAGCAAATTTTTATTTTAATGGGAAAATATGTTTAAAATGGGTTATTTTATTTTCCACTCACCTGTAGTGACCGACGGTTTTCTTTTTCTTTTATTTTGGCTTTAACGAGACGGTTGGTAAATAACGTCAGATAATGTCATTTTGAAATTATGATGGTTTTGGGTCTGCTTCTGTGTGTTGATGTTGGAAATTAGCTATGAGTATTAAATACAAGCATTTAACCGAAATAAAGTTGAAGACAGCGAGTCGAGTGCTTATCTGTTGTCATGGAAACTGATCGGTTGCCGAGATAGGAAAGAACCTCTCATGGCTGCCATCTACCGGCAAAATCTCGTCTCACATTTTAATATAAAAAAAATAAAAAAAGAGAAAAATTTTGATTATTGCTATTGCTGTTTACAAATTGAAGAATGTAGAAATTAGCATCTAAATGGAAATACCTCCCGATTTCACAATAAGCCGTAACTCCAAACCAAGGCCAAACAACAAATAAATAAATAAATAAATAAATATAAACTTTAATAAAAATCTAAAATTACAAACTTAATTTTAACATCAACATCAACATCAAAACCTAAAAAAAGAAATGAAAAAAAAATAAAAACACTGTCAGAAATCGCTTTTCCACCAACCAACCAACCAACCAAACACATGTTCCAGCTGTTTCCAATGTTGAATCTAAACACACCTGTACAGAAAAATATTAAAAACAACTTATTTTCATCAATTTCGTCACCTAATAACCCCATAAAAACCACTCAAACAACCAAAAACCTACACAAAAACCCTTCAAAACATAAATAAAACCTTTCAACAACACAAAAAAAATCGCAAAAATATAATAAACCACAAAACACAGTAATATTATTTCCTCTAAATATAAAGGGAAGAGCTACAGCCATTGCTTCCTTAGTCATCACAGACACAAACACTTGGCAAAAATTACTCAAAAGTGGCCTTCTGCGATCATGTCCTTCGTCGATGTTGCAATTCCCACGCAGAAAAATAAAAGGTTCGACGGCACACCTAAAAGCCAAAGAGAGCTGAGAAACAAGGTGACCAAGGAACGCTTGAATCACACACCTGTATTCAATGAAACGCAGCACTCAGCATTTACTTTAACACCTGGAGAAGAGAGAGCAAATGTGTTAAACTCAGTTTTATACGTCGCCGGCATGTCGCGGACTACGGAGTATCTCATAATATCGGATTCGGATGGCAGTGACTCGGAGGATCAAGAAAAAAAAAAGAAAAATGAAAGTATATCAAAAGACGTGTGCAAAAAAGAAAGTGACCCAATTCTACTTAAGGTACCGTAAAAGAAAGTTTTCGTTTGTTTTGAAGTGTTAAAGTTGGATTTTTTAATGATAGAATGACCAGCTGACATTTCTGGATAAACTGTCAACTATTACCAAAGATATTGGACATTTTTTTGCTCATCCTGTAAATAAGTTTAAAAAAAAAATAGAATTAAATACATAAAAACAAAAAATAAATTAAAAATAGAAGAGAATATAATATTTTAAAATTTTAATCAATTTTTTTTTAATTTTGAGAAATTTTTAATTAAAAAAATGTTTTTTTTCTTCTATTTTTATCTTATTTTTATGTTTTCGTGTGACAACGCCTTCAAATTAACATTAATTTCGCTTCTTCCCACCAGAGCACTAATATAAGACAATTCTTTCGAAGACGAGAAGGATATTTACCACCAGACCAACGCCTAATACAGGAAACGACATCCAATGAAAAATAAACTAAACAAAAATAAATTACAAAATTAAATCTACATCAATGCCAAAAAAAAAAAAAAAAATAAAAAACATTTAACACGATTTATATATCCAAAGTGTGTGATCTGCACACCGAGGTCGCCAATTGTGGGCTTCTGTACAAACCTCCATCTTAGAAAAAAATAAATAAAATAAAATAAAATAAATTTTCGTTTATGCAACGCAGATAAAAATAAAAAGTGATTTCATCACTCAAACCTTAAATTAGTGAAATTTCCTCCAGTCCATTGCGTCGAATAATAATAGATTATATAGTTGAATAAATTATGTAACCGAAGCCAGGGGGCAGAAAGGAGTAAGGAAGTCGAAGGACACAGTCGCACACTTCATATCAAACAGTGCAAACCATGAGTTTTTTCGGCAAGTTGAGCAAAGGCATTTCCGACTCTTTCGGCTCGGCGAAAGACACGATAAACCAGGTAAGAAAATGTATTTTTTTTCACCTATTTAATTGCGTGCTTTAGGCGGTTTGTTTCTCTCGCTCTAGTCCGTTGCGCAATTAGATAAAGATGTCAACGAAGGAACGGAGAAAGCGAAGGAATCGGCGAGCCATGCGGTGAAGCAAACCGAGCAAAATATTGCTGAGAGTGCAAAAGAAGTGGAAGATTATGCCAAGGACACGTTTGATACGATGCAGCAAGATGCGCAAGACGCCGTCGCCAACGCCCAGGAAAAGGCGCAAGATACCGCGGCGAAGGCCGAGGAGGAGGCCCTCAATGCCGGGGAGCAAGCAACGAATGCAGCCGGAGGAATGATGGGAGGTGTGGCGCAGACTGCGAGGAATTTTGCCAACACCGTGGCTACTAAGGTAAATGGTGTTTTGGTGGCGATTTTGGTTGGTTTGGTTAATTACGCAGTTGGTTTGGGTTTTTTTTAGGGGGGTTTGTAAATGGTCGATATGAGGAGTTGGGTATTGATTGACGAGGTGTCAGTTGTGTGTTTGTTTTGTTTTGTTTTGTTTGGTTGGGAATGTGGTGATTGATGTTGTGTGGTAGGTTTTGTTGTTTATGTTGGTGGGTTGTGTTGGGTTGGATGATTTTGCCCTCTGGTGTGAAAATTGGAAGATTTTTGTGTGTGATGGTAGATTTGATTTTGATAGGAGTGGAATGCGATCGATGGTTATTATTTGCTTTACGTGATTGGTGGGATTGGGTGTTGTGAAATGTGAAATTTGTGTGGAATTTGAATTATAGAGGTTTGAATGTCACTGAATTTGATTTATGATACATTTTTTTTTTTTTTTTTTTTTTGATTAATTTTTAATGATTTGTTATAATTTTGAGTGATTTTGTCGAAATTTTAACCATTTTCAATATGTAAAGGCTTTTAAGTAATTTAAAATAACTTTTATATGAATTTTTATCTTTAAAATCAAAATGTTTTTATGAATCAGTTCTCAATTACGTCACCAGACGGCCAGGCAACTCGCTCTAAAACATTTCTTACCTGTTATTTCAGACAGACGAAGGTGTGCAGTTAGTGAAAGCGAAGGTAGACGCAGTCGGCGCCGGAATCTCGAAAACTGGTGGTGAAATATCAGGAAAAATCCGAGGACTGACGGGGCAAGATTAGGCCTATTTTAATCCCACCCCAAACCTAATTAATGAGAGCTTAAGTAATAAATCGGTTTAAACTTACCACCCTTCAATCCAAATAATTCGTTCACTGTGCTGTACGCTTAGCAGAGATTAAATATCACTCTTATGAACCACAATCTCACATCTCTGTCGTAAGTGTTGTTCATAATGTAGCTAAAAAAAATGTGGATTAACTTAAGCAGTGCCTCGTAAATTTGGCCTTGTTGTAAAATAAAAACAGATGTGTATAAAAATAAATAAATAAATAAATATATCGAATATGAACAATTTATGTGTTTTGGAATTAAAATTAAGAGTTGTAAAATGAGTCAAAATGAAAATAAAATGCTAATGCAAAAAGACAAAATTAGTTCCAAAAATCATTTTTATAGTAAATGTGTATATAAAATCACAAAAAACATGAGATTATTGAATAATTGTACTATTACAGGAAAAATTCATCAAAAAATCTATTGTCGCATGCTTAAAAATTCCTTAGAAAAATTCATTTTATATAAAAAAAAAAAAATTTCAAAAAATTACCCTTCGCAAAAAAAAAATTCATCGTGCTGAAATTCATTATAAATTTGATCAAATTTGATTTTTAAAGAGATAACAATACTGTTTGGCTAAACACAATTTGATTTTTCAGGTCTTTTACATGTCACCTGGACGTATTTGACGCTCACCCTCGTTTAAAAAAATATTGCACGCACGAAGCAGCATGTAAGCGCCCAAATAACGTCGTTTCTGACCGGTCCATCTACAAACGGCTCCGTAGACATCACCACTTCGCAGATTCGTCACATTTTTACGCCCTAAAATAAACAAATTCAAATTTAATTTTTAGTAAAAAAATAATAAAAAATTTTAATAAAATACCAATGGCGTCCAACATGCAAGCTTCTCTCGTATACGCTTCAACTGGAATAACTCCTTGAAAACAATGCAAAGAAATAACTCCTTCACCATCATCCCAAATATTCAAAATATGCTGCACTTTATCATTAACCTTCAAAAAAAAAAAAAAAAAAAAAATTTAAAATTTTCAAAATTTCTAAAGTTACAAAAAAATTTTTTTTACTGTGTTCGATCGTTTCCCCTTTTTCAAAATCAACGCCGCTTCGTACAGATGTGAATACGGTCTCGTTCGTTTTCCCTTACCGATATAGAACACAGACGCGAGGAAATCTCGAAATTGTTCCTCCTGAGTCATCTGCGCCGCTCGCGACGGTAAGTTTCTGGTCACTCGGGGGTCAAGGAGAAGGTAATTGAAGCAATTCTTCACGTAACCTTCTCTCCATTGTCTTTTCGGGTTATCGATACGGTCGAAAATATCTCTAATTTTCACTTCTAACTCTTTCAACATGGAAGCATTGTGTTTTCCTTCCATGACACGCTGCAACTCCATCGAATACGCTGAAACAATAATAAATAAAAAAGAAAATCAGAAAATTTAATTCAAATCCTAAAAACGGATTTATTTTAGACTGAATTTTACTTCTCAGCATCTTTACAACGTTAAATTCAAATTTCTGAACGCCAACAATCATCACCTGTTTCATTCGCCGCTTTTGTTGTTGTTATTTTATTCGGGTATTGTTGCAACCGAGCCAATCTGAGCTCGTAAATATTTCGAGTCGACTTAGTGATGGGCCCCGGTTCGTCCCCGAGAGCAATTAGAGTCTGTCGCAGCTGCGAGTGGCTCAATTTCTCTATTTCCGGTGTCACGAAAACGTCTTCGTCCAAGGACGACAACGTATCTTCGGATATGTCTTTATTTTCAGAGAATCTCTTCCAGCTGTGCGCCGTGCAATCGACGTAAATCGAAGGATCGCTCCCGACGAGTTCGGTCGAATTTTTAGACACGTTCGGGGTCCGTCTTTCGATCAATTTGATGTCTTGGTCGCGATCGATGTAGACGAATTCCTCGAAAATATCATCATCTTTTCTTTTCTTCAGATATGAGATGTCACTTCGCAGTTGTTCGACCGAATCGTTTAATTCTTGGTTTCGAAAAGACGGAAATGGAGAGCTGGATGAGAGAAACAGATCGTCTTCCGGATCCGGGTTGAGGAAACAGTTTTTCCGGACGACTGTGTAATCCCCTATTGCTCGACTCTCGAGTCCGAACATACTCGGACTGTCCAAGATGCGAATTACTTGTTCTTTCGTATCCGGGTCGCACGAAACTATTTCTGCAGGTGAAAAAACGGATCCGCAGCTTTCTATTTCCATTTCCGGAGTTGATGCGGTCAACACGAGACCGTGGGAGTACGGAGTTGTGGCACTGGGGGTCGCATTTGAACTTCCTTCGATGCAAGTGACGTAATTGCTCGAAGTTTCTTCCGTATAGAGATTAAAATCAATTTTTTTTCGGCCTAAACGTGATGAATTGATGTAACTTGAATTATTATCCAATTCGACATCGTACAGTGATTTCGAATGGAGACCTGAGAATGATGATCTTAGAATTGATTTCGAGTGTTGTTTTTCAATTGTACTGGAAAAAGTAAATATTTTTTATATATTTTTTAGTTTTTCTTTTGGGTTTTTATAGTTATACCTGTAGCTTCTACTGAAAAGACTGTCACTTTCACTTCTTTTTAAGCGAAATGATGTATCTGCGGGACTGATGCAGGAGTTTCCTTCACCCAATGCTCGTTTGCAACAATGTGGTTCGGGAAATGCCGGAGTCTGGAAAAAAAATAAATAAAAATTAATTTTTGAAATTATTATTGGGTTAAGGATTAAAAGATACCCTTGGAATGATAAGTGATGTGTTTGAGTTGAGTTTTTTGATCACCAATGAATCGTTTCCTGTTTTTTTTAAAGAATTTTTTTTTTTAAATTAATTAAATTTGTTTTTAACTTTAAAACATACCCAATGAAAGTGAAGTTAGTGACAACCTGATATTATTTCCCTTTTCAAAGTCGAGTAATACTTTAACACATTCAGGTTGACTATTTTCGACGGCCAAATCCAAAGCACTTTCTCCATTTTCGTCTGTGAGTGAAGGATTTCCACCATTTTTGAGAAGAATTTTTAATATTTCATCTTTACCCCATATGGCACTGACATGAACGGGCGTTAATCCTTCGGAGGCCCTGTAAAAACAGACGAAAAAAAATATTAATCGTTAAAAATTCAAATCTTTTCCACTTATTTTCCAACCTGATATTTGGATTTGCACCGAATTGCAAACAAAGATTTACAATCGCTTCAGAATTCGCTGCATCGCTTCCAACGGCTAAATGGAAAGGAGTTACGGCTCGATCCGGCAGCAATAAATTCGAATCTCCACCATCATGTAGAAACTTGTCGCACGCTCTGTCGGAAAAGTAAAAAATAAATATTCGTTTTAAACGGAATATTAAATTTTGATTACGTCACATCTCCTATCTCTATGGCGTCGTACAACTGTCGAGCAAGATGCAATTTTTTGCTCGATTGTGAGATCGGTTGCTTTCTACCCCGAAACATGTTTTCAATCACCGTCGAAAATCATTATTGTAAACATGC
>JAQFZP010001766.1:0-17057 GCA_034695745.1 Geophilus truncorum
TAGAATGCATGTTTAATGCGCATGCGCGTGATGGTGATTATACTCCGATGCTCCGTGCTCAGATGATACGGAAAATGGCGGAACCAAGAAGAAGTTTGTCAGGAAGTTTAGGCAATAAACATTGGAAAAACGATCAATTTAAACGAAATCATGGCCACCAAAACCAGAAATTTAAAAATCAAGGTAAAAAACTTTAATTTACTTCAGATTCAATAACTGTCTTTAACGTAAAATATTTAAAGTTTTTAAGGAAAAACAGCAACGCATGGTTTTGAAACATTACAAGCAAGTGCTGAAAGAGGAAAGGCATCAAATACGATCTCAAAACAGATCGAATGGACCTGATAACACCGCAGAAGGAATCGAAAGGTATCATTTTCTAATACGGAATTTGTAAAATAGTTAATCAAATTTTGTTATAGGTTAAATAAAAAAATCAAAATGAACAAGTTCGAAAGAGCACAGGAACTCTGTAAACGAAAACAAGACGAAATCAGAGAGCGACAGGAAGAAAAAGCCAAACAACTAAAAGAAAAAGAAGAAAAAATGGCAAAATACAGAGCAAACAAAATGCGAAAAACGATGATATTGAGACAAAAAACGGCAAAGGGACAGCCCTTAATGAAAGGAAGAATAGAATTACTGCTAGAAAAAATTGAAAAACAAATTAAAAATGACAACTAACAAAAAATAAAAATTATAAATTATATTCCATGTCTTTATTATCGTAACCTATTACAAAAAATGCAGATTAAAACAATTTTCTTGAGTAAATCGCTTGCATCTTTCATTCCAACACACGAGTGCACGAATGTGTGAAGAAATGTAATAAATAAACTAAACATCGAAGAAAGGAAATTAAAGTCCCAAATGTGTCTTTGATCCTTTTCAACGGCCACCACCAGCCTGTGCTTCCGGGTTGGCAGCAGAAGAAATGATAAGGAAAATAAAGACAGGCACAATGTACATCCACTAGAAGAAGAAAAAAAACAAAACAATAAGTGACGCGTGCCAACATGTGCGAATAGATTAAAGGGTGGTAAGTTTAGTAATTTACTGAAAATAACTTCGAACGTAAAAGAACAACATAATAAGACCGTAATAAAGAGCCATTTGTAAACAGAAGCCAATTATTCTTAATATTAAATATACGATGGCCTCCTTAGGATTTTCATTCTGTTATTTTACGCATTAATTAAGAAAAGGGTTGAAGTAAAAATTTACAATGTAAAATACTTACATATTTAGTGAAAAATGATTTATTCTCAGTTTGGTCGCCTTTTGCTTTTTCTGCTTTTTCCTTTTCTACTTTTTGAACGTATGATGCAGTGTCAGGACTAAATAAATTGAGAAATCTTGAAATAAATGCGTAAATATCTCCTACAAAAATTAAATCTTACACTGGGCCATTTTCCATTTGCCGTATTTCAACTGATGTGTTAAAATGAATTAATTGGCCATCAGAAACCGTTGCCCCGCTACACAGCATGTTGTCAGTAGTTAAAGAAACACCTAAAACTTCTCCAGATTGGTCTAAATGGAGGATGATGTTGTCCGATAATTGTGATTCGTACAACGAACACTGAAAATCATTTTAAAACAAAACTAAAAAATAAAAATTACATATCAAAATTTAATTTACCGCTTTTATAAAGGTCGAAACGTATTGACGAGGATCTTCTGCTTTAATCATCACCCTAAGTCTGTAAATTCCATCTTCTTTTGCCAGCCTCTGAAGAAAAATGGCGAGTTTTAATATACCGTACCCCGTACGATACAGAAAAAAAAAATTATTTCATTATTTAGTCTCACTCGTAATTTATCTCTGGCTACAGGTGGTAAACCACTTTCGTCATTGTAAATTGCAAGTCCATTACGGATTGATTTTAAGAAGATGACGCCACGAGGTGAAAAAGGTGCATCGAAATTAGAATCGAACGAATGTTGCACAGGTAAACTCATTTGCCCCTCGAACTCATCATTCTAAATAAATCAAGGAATAAAAGAGTTATGTCAGAAGAATTTGATTGATAAATAAAATTAATATTACCGAATGTAAAGCTGGAATTAAAATTGATAGAGTTACAATGATGAGAATATTTATAGCAGAGTCCATTTTTACTTCAAACGTTGCTGCCATCTGTCGGCGGATAGATGAAACATTAAATGTAAAGTAAACAGCAGTTTTTACTTTTTCTTTTATTTTCTTTTGAATTCAAAATAATAAAGAGAAACCATTTCATTAAATTTTTTTTACCAACCCATGAATTTATTCAGACAAAGTCCCAATGAAACTTTTAAAAAATAACAATAAACAGTACATGGCCAAATAGAATATAGAAATACATCCACTTTGCCAAATAAAAACAATAGAAATAAAAAGATAATTATTTTGTTTTAAATTAAATTTAATATGAAATTAAGCATGAGGTTCGATCCCATAACAAATTCACCTCTATAAACTACACAGAAAATCAAGTGTAACATGGTATCAAATATCGTCAAAGTATTTATTTTTGTACATTTAACAGTAAATAGAGCAACGTGACATTCATCAACGTGTCCATCAGATTGTCAAGTTATTGGGAAACTGGTGAAGAAACAAGAAATTCAACTCTACAGATATATTTCAATATCCAACTGAAATCCTCACCAAAATTCCTAAGTTCCATTTAAAAAATGGAATTTTTCATTTTAACCCTTTGATTTTTTTTTTTTTAATTATTACTTTCTTAAATATACCTTTAATACTTTATTATTTTTTTTACAATTTTTAACATCTATATCTTTTAACCATTTAAATTTTAAATGCAAAAAATATCACCTTTCCAACCAATTTTACCAGCAAACTCTAATTTGCATAAAACTCAAAACAAAAAAGAATTATTTTCCATCCCAGGCACTTTTCTATATTCATTATTTACATGATTATACAATGCAAAACCCTTTAAATGTAAAACGCTTTAACAAACTTGTACAACTTTTACATATCCTTTTTTCCACGGGGTGAATAAAAAAAAAATTAAAAAATTTCATGAGAAAATAAAATCAATTCATTAATGATTATAATACTAAAACGATGCTTTCTACTATATAAACCTGTTTATCAACAATAGTTTTAAGTTATTTTATTTATAGTGTATCAAATTCCATCCCGGTTCAAAAATAGATTCCTTTTTGTGACCTTAAAACCAGAGCTTTTTAGTTATCGAGGAGAAACTTGACTTAATTGTATTATTGTGACCTCACCTGTAATTACAGTAACTTTAATTTTAGTTGCATTTAATCAACAAATTCCACTTGGTCCCACATTCAATTCCAAAAAGGTCGAAAATATCAGATCAATGTAACTATTTTTAAACCCGATTCAGCGATTTTCATCAATTTGTTCCCTAAATGCAACTCAATCATGGGAATGTTGTACTTTATGAGCATAAACCCAACCGAAACTCAAAACAGAAATAAAAAAAAAAAGAAAAAAACTATTTTAAAAAAATATGTCATTACTTATGTCAATATTATGTATAAATTACAAGCAACATTTGTACAGCCAAGAACGATGTTTAAAAAAAATAAAATAAAACTCAAAGAATAAGGTAGAAATACCAATTTTTTCCCCCAGGGACAAAATCCGTGCATTTATTTAATTTGTCAATAGATGGCAGTGGTTTTAATATTCTAAAAATTCATTAAGTAAAATATCTTCACAACCAACTGTCATGAGTAACAGCGAAAAACTTGAAATAAACCACAGTAGGTAACGTTTAAAATCAATGGTTCGTAACCAACTAATTTCCCACTTTTTCATTTTCTAATGTAATTCATTTTAATTCAGCTTCCGAGCGAATTTAGAAAATCCATTTTTCTCTGTCGTTAAACGTATTGCAGATCTTCTTCACACTTCGGTATGTCGAATATCTCGGCATAGAGCGGCGGCAGCTTTAACTTGGCCCAGTTTTGCCGGAACCAGGCGAGATGTTCCGAGTGTTTGCTTCCAAGACTCCTCAGTTCAGGGACCTTCATGAGTATGGTCGAGAATGGCAGAATGTCGTTGGCGTGGTTTCTCGCAACTTGTAACTTGAGTGCCTCCATCAGCTTGTCCTGTTGTTGTTCGATAAGTTTCTGGTCCGTGATACCCGGTCGATCTAAAAATAGAAATAAATTAAAATTATAAATACATTTTTTTAAACTAAACTTTTCGTGTTTTTCATTTTACCTGAAGTCAGTAGCACGATTGCTGAAAACAGTCCCATTTCCGTGTCATGGAGTTTCATGGCGTTGAATTGAACCGCGTAGTTGAACAACATAGTGGTAAATTCGTCCTGAGAAAAAAAAAATAAATAAATCTTTTAATTTCAAAATCATAATAATAATTTTTTTGCTTTGAATTTTTACATCAAACATGAGGTCTAGTTGTTGTTTGGTGATGTAACTGCCATCATTAAACGTAAGTGTGTTGTCCATGTGGTTGATCATCCTCGACACATGCACGAGCCACACCTCGAGAAACCCGCACTTGATCAGAATCAACTGGTCGTCCTGCGACAAATCCGAAAATCCTGCCAAAAAAAAACACAAAAAAATTAACATTATTCAACGACATTGTAATGAAACATTTCTTAAAAACAGCTAAAACCCACGCACCCGGAATTCGTTTCGCAAACTCCACGACTCTCTGGATGGACGGCGTAACGAACATCGCAAAATGCTGCCACATCACGATCTTCTGCTGCTCCAAACTATCCGCAGCGCCCGAAACCTCTTCGTCCGACTGCTGACCGTCGTTTAAACTCTTAAAAAAAAAATAAAAAAATAAAAAAAATTATTTAATAAAAAAATAAAAAATTTAAAAACCAGTAAAATTCCTAAAACTTACAAAAACGGCAACTTTTCGTACGAGTCCCCTCAGTTTCTCCTCCGTGTACGCACAATTTGCATGATGAGCTTGCGAAATGGTCAAAATGATGTCGTAGATGGCCAGTTGCTTGTTTTCCATCTCTCTCGCCGACTGGTCCGCTTCCGATTGAGTGACTCGTGCCTCTTCGTTCTGCGGCCGCGATCTTTTCGGTACTCGGCCATATCGAACAGCTGGGCGAACTCGATATTTTAATTTTCACCATCAAAAACCTTTCGATTCGCGCGCAATACTTACAATCTCTCGACATTCCCACGCTGAGACACTTCTTAAATCGGCAAAACTGACATCTATTGCGGTTTAGTCGGATCACCAAGCATTTCCCATCGCGTAAACATCTGTACTCGATTTGTTTCTGTATGCTGCGCCGGAAAAAACCCTAGTGACAAAAAACACAATTTTAAAAAAATATGGGAAAAGAAAAAAAAAAAAATTTATTTCTCATAAAAATATATCAACAATTTTTTTTATTATCCCAGCTTTATATCGAGTCCGATACGTTACTAAGGCAACAGGTTGCCATGCTTACACATTCAGCAGGTATTGCTATGACGACGAATAAGGTGAAAATATCAAAACAAATAATCACAAGGACGTGCACTTCTAATCATCTCTTTATTTTTCTTCCTTCCTCCCTTCTATCCCCACTTGAAAAGATGGGGGGAAGATTTTCCCAAGAGGGGTTCGGGGATTGGGGAGGTAAAAAGGGAGAAAACCCGGAAGTATTTAACGTTTGGGGACCAAACCGCAGAATAATAGACTTGGGGAGAGTAAATTGGCGCCAATCAGATTATCTTCTCTCTTCTTCGCGACTCGTCTTCACAAAAGATGAATATCCCGGATGCGGCAAACAATCAACAATAGATGTCTCCATAATGGATAATCACTCTTACTCAGTTTTTTCTCAATAAGAATCCCGTTATTTTTATCTCAATAAGAATCCCGTTATAAGTGAAAAAAAAGACGAAAAGAATTAGTTTTATTTTTTTGTTTCTTAATTTGCTTCCAGGGATTATTTAACTCATGTCATGTCAGTAGTGTGCCAGTTCCGGGAATGGCATAATTTCCACGGAAAAAAGTCAAGATCCGGGATCCTGGAAGTGGTTAATCATTGGTTAATAATTGAGATAATTTGTGATAGGCATCTCGTGAAATCTCCGAAGAAATAAATAAATAATGAAGTATTTATTGACGTGCAAATCTGGGTTGAGCATTAACCATGTTCCTGTGTTCCATTAATTAATTTTTAATTGATAAAATTCCCAAAATTCAATGCGCAACTGCCCAAAAACAACATTTCAGAACACTACTTCACATCCGGTTTACGAAAGACATTCCCGGTATCTATTAACTGTTGGCCGGATCTTCCCGGAATGTCAGGGAAATGTTTGAGATTTGATTCAACCCCCTGAAGTTTCTTTTTTGATTATGTGTAGAGTCTGGGTTAAACTTCCCTTTAACCAACCAAACAATTTTTTTTTTGTTTATTTTTCACACGCCCTTTGGAAATAGCGTTGATTCAACACAAAACACAATTGCATTCTCGCCTATAAATTACTACACTCTTCACCCGTTTCCATTCATTGTTTTTCACACCTTTTCAACTCTTTCTCTTCCGCCAACCATTTTCCCGGAACTGACGTATCCCAATTCCAAGGTCATTGTTATCCCTTGACCTTGTGTTTTTCATATATTTTCAATGCAATTTTGCACAATGCACAACAAATATCGTAATTTCCCTGTTTATTAACATCACAATGCATGTATGTACCTTGCAACCTTCGCAAGAAGTCACTCCGTAGTGGTAACCAGACGCTTTATCGCCACACACTTTGCACGGCACGAACGTTTTGCTCGGTGTCGAACTGTTGCTGTCGGCAGCTGCGAAATTCGGATCTAAAAAAAAAAAAGAAAAAAAATTTAAATATTATTATTAAAAAAAAAAAAGAAAAAAAAAAAAATCTTTTTCTTAAGAAATAAAAATTAACAAGAAAAAAAAAAAATCTTGCTTCGATTCATCGTCGCTAGAGGCCCTCCCTTCATTCACCCAATCAAACGCAGTCGGTTCAACGACCGGTCCAGTTTCCGGAGTCGTGTGGATTTGTGTCGGTCGTTCACCTCGCAAACACTAGCTGGGCTCGAGTGACGTCATCTGTTAAACCTTTAAAGCTGCCGAACGCCATAATTATACCTTGGACCGATCGTTTATCTATTTCTTTTCTTTTTTAACTCACGATTTATGAAAATCATTTCGTAACCGCCTTAACCACTGACATTACGTCATTCGATCCTTGAAAAATTGAATAAAGTACGAGACGTTTCGCACGTTTTGAATATTTTATGTTTACCACAAATTAACATGAGCTATGAAGAAATCGATGTGTTGATTTTAGTAACCATGGAAACTGACAAAATAGATTAAATTTCGTCTGCAAAGAAAGACGCGAACGGGTCTCGTTTTTTCGGTGTCTGTTTACAGATAAGAAAATTAAGTCTTGTTGATAAATTTTTAAGTTTTATTATAAAATTGGTGTATAAGAAAAAAAGAGAAAAGTATGGATATCAATTAAATTATTGTCTTAAAATCACCACACCCTGAACAGGAAGTTAAGGTGAGGGTGAAGCTGAAGACAATTCAAGTCCTTGTATGGGGAGATGTTGAAATCGCACTTTTTATTTATTTCTTTTTTTTTTTTCCTTTTAAATTGCCTTTGTGTGTGTGTGGGGCTGTGGGGGCATTATTTTTTTTTTGAAGTTAGCAAAAAGGAGATAATGGGAGTTGAAAAAACTGTACCCCAAGTGCAGTTGGAAAACGAGATTTATCGCTTAGATATACAATGTTGGGTTTTTTATTTCTTTTCTTGATTATTTAGTGTTAAGTGGGTGGGGAAATCGGGGTTTGGTTTTAAGTGTCTTAACTTGAAAAAAAAAAAATTTTTTAAGTTTTAAAAATCGAAAAAGTTACAAGTTAAAACTCCATCTCTGAAAACTTGAAAATTTACATTTTTCCCAAAAACTACATCAAAAATCACATTTTCTAAATTTCACGTAAATCAAGCTTCTTCACCTTTCATTCATTTTAAAAGTCCCGCCCTTGAAAATCAATCAAAACACGAACCTCACACGTAACAATATTTAAAAAAAATTCCAAACCTAAAAGAATCCACAAAAAGTCCCCGAAAAGTCGTTTTTGCATTCGTGAAAAAAGTGAAATGTGATAGAGAAAAGTTGTTTCCATCAAGTTCAAGTTCATCGTGGTGTGTCCGCCATTTTCTAAGTGTGACACACTTTTCTTTACTGAGTCCGGGGTGAACGAACTCCGAATCATATAATTCCAACAGTGCCCGAAGGCACTACTAGGAGAAAGAAAAAAAAGAAGAAATTCTCAACCCAAAGCTCAAGGTTGGATCAAGTTATGTAAATGAGGTAGAAGTGAGCGAGGCAACATACACAAACACTCCGACTGCAGAGGGCAATGAACTCTTCAGCAATCCACCACAAAAAAAAAAAAAAAAGAAAAACATAAATAAATAAATAAAAAAGAAAAAAAAAATTATAATAAAGAGACAGAAAAAAAAGAAAAACCAAATTGGATAAGACGAAATTAAAAAACAAATGCCGTTCATTAGCAATATTTAATATAGAAAAATTGTTTGTTTTTTTTTTCTTTTTAAACAAGTAGTATTTTAATTCGGGGTTCATTTCCATACCACAAATAAAAGACCAAAAAACAACAATCAATCAAAATGAAAGTTCGGGATAATGAAAGGGTTTTTCACGTCAACCACATATTTACTGATTAAATATGGATAAAATCAACCAATTTGTATTCGCAAACATAAAATATTGATTTCTATTTAAAAATTACGTATAAATTATTGATTATTGATTCGTAGTAAATAAATAAATAAACAAATTAATCATTTTAATGTTACATTTTCCAGCAAATTAACAAATTATTATAGACACTTAAGCCTAATTTAATATCAAAATAAAACCAAAAAAGTCGATAAAAACTTTCAAGTTCACTGCAAAAATGAATAACAACAAATCTTCTCTCCCCTACACGGTTCCCTACCCCATCATCATTATCGCCCCTCTTTTCCTTTCCCCTGAAAAATCCATAACGAAAACCCCTCATCACGCTCACCAACAGACCAACATGGCCAGCCACAATGCTGCATTTGGTCTCTCGACAAACTTTCATTTCAAGGTCAACGTCCTACCTACATCCCAGTTCATTCACCTCAAACACACCTGTAGGACTCGCCTGCAGCTAAAACGAGAACAAATCTATTCTAAGCGCTCAACAAATCTCACTCACTCACTGCCAAGGCCAAGTCACCACAAAAACAATAAAAAGCAAAATATAAAAAATGTATTAAAAAATAACCCTAAGAGAAAAAAATTTATTCCACACCCATCTCTAACATAAAAAAAAAAAAAAAAAAAAATTCCCCCACACTTAATCCCCTACAAGGTCATTGACACGCCACCACCACCAGCAGAGGAATGTGGTACTCGGCTAAATTAAACCACCTGTGGCCACCTGTCTCGATGTGGGGGGAGAACAAACCATGGTTTTAGGGGTACAGTGGGAGATACAAAAAGAATTAGGGGGTTAACGAAAGAGAAGAGGTTTGTTAAGGGCACCTGGGGGGGTGGGAGGGGTTGGGTGAGGGTAAAAACACGTCAATCACCATCCCCGTTACCACTTTTGCTCGCTTAATTCCCCCTTTTCTCCCATCATCCATCTTTATTGCCATCGCAATGCCGAAACCTCAACGTCCCTCAGCGGTCATTCACCCCAGCACAGTCTCGCAAACTGGTTACGTCATCGACAACAACTAAAAAGGCCCATTGCCCGCCATTCCAACACATAAAAACATTTTTTAAAACCATTTTTAAGTCTAAAATAACTAAAATCATAAAATTTACACTTTTATTCCCTTTCCCCCCACTTTTACACACCTGTTAAAAAAAAATTCACCTTCAAAAGACAGAAATAAATTTTTATCTCTTAAATACTGATAATCCCTCGTGAAAAACCTTCCTTCATTTATTCCATCTTCAACCCCCACTCTTAAACCCCTTTGTAGGAATAATCCCTCTATTCAACCCATAACTTTTATTTTTTAATCTTTTTTAAACCCAATACAAAATCCACTAAATTCCCAGCAAAAAATAACATCAAAACCCTCTTTTACGGCCTAAAAATCCGAAAAAAAAACCGAGTCTAAAACCTCCTTTGAAGAGATAACGGAAGTGAATTTAGCCTTGACCATGAAACCTCGCTACAGCAACACGGCCTCCATGCGCTCCTCAGCGGTCAACGCCCCCAAAACAACAAAAATTCCCCCACGTTTTCTGCGCAAAACCAGCAAAAAAATATATGATTTTTTCGTGATTTTACCTGGTTTGTGCATTGATTTGGACGGCTGGTGTTTTAAAATCTGATGAGACGACGTCATCTTTTGATCGTACAGCAAGGTGATTCCTTGCGAGCTCGGACTCGGCTCCATCGGCGGTCCGACGTCGAGTCCGCTGCGGTCGAGGCTCGTGTACGGCCCGCACTCCACGTACAGCGTGTCCGGCGTCACGTGCGTCGTTCCCGCGTCGTAGATGCACGTGGCCTTCTCTTCAAAGTCCTCCTTCTTCACGCCCGTGCCTTCGTAGAACGCAAGGGCGAAGTCGGCACTGGGATCGTACGACGTGGCCGACGAGCCGTCCGACGACATCGGCGCTGGCGGCCCGGCGAACTCCGTCTTGAACACAACCTCCATTGTTGGTATTTGCTAGATTCTCCAACAATGACGACAACAATGCATCACCCGAAGGACACACTAAACTTTTTCCTCTCTTTTTCAAAAAAAAAAAAAACAAAAATTTCCAAGGTCGTCGGCTGCGATTGTTGCAAAACACAAACAATAACAGAGTAAAAAATAAAAAATTAACTTCCGGTGAGATTTTTCGTTAACTCCGTCGTCGAAAAGTAGGAGAGAATCTTTCGTGAGTATTCAACAGGTGTGTTCCTTTCCTTTGCTTGTTTTCTGCTACGCGTTCCTTCCTTCCTTCCTCGCGTTCCCGCGTGCTCTCTCAGACTGACTTGTCCTCTTCCTCTCTCTGTGGCACCTGCAGCGGTCATTGAACTCGGAACGCACCACGAAACGCCGCGGGGACTACTGGACCAATCCCAACCCCCACTCCGAAGCCCCAAGGTCGTCATACCATTCCCCTCACGACTCAACTCTCGCTGTTTCATCCCCCTTATTTTTTCCCCATACATATTTACCCCCACCGCTCAATGCGAGGGGAAAATGAGGTAAACAAGCGAAAAGGAGATTTTTGACGTGCTGGGGAGTGATAAAGTGAAGGGAAAGTGCATTGTTGGTATTGATGCGCGATAATAATGCCAAACTGTTTTTCATTTGTGCGTGAATAAAAATCAATCTTTGTTGCAGAGGGTGAGAACTGGAAATCATATTGTTGTGCACGCAACAATGCAATTTAGCAACACCAAAACATTTATAAAAATGTAATTTATCAAATTTATTATAAAACTATAATTATATAAGTATTAATTAATTTTATGCAATTGTTAAGTATAAAATTAAACTTTATATTATGACATTTTACAGTTGTTATCTGTAAAATTGAACTTTGTTTATCAACAATCCACTTATAATTGTTAATGAAAATAAACCTACACTTGTCATTTTATGTAAATTTTTAATTTTCATCAAAAAAATTTAAGAGAGAAAAAGGTGATTATTAAGGCAAATATAGTTGATAATATTTTTTAGGCCTAATTGGCCTTGAATCAACTTGTCTGCGGCGGTCAACGACCTCAACAGCGCATCTCAACGGTCCACAAACGCTTCCTTGCGTTCAATGTCACGCTGACGTCACATACTTTCGCAGACAGCATACAGGTGAGACAATGGAAAAACCGCTAACTAAACAAACCAATAACAATAAATGGTAGGTTATTTTGAAAAAAGCCTTCAAATTTCCACACTTTCCACAACAAAACTTTTTCAATTTATAATTTAAATAAATAAAAATAAAATAAATAAACTGCAGTATAAAAAAAAAATATGCAAGAAATTCTATCTTCTGCCACTAGAGCGCACCACATCAAAAACAAACCACTCGTCTATCCACCATCTCCGGTGCTTCGACCGGTTTCCACGACAACAGAACTTTAATCTTCCTCGTTTCATTAAACAAATCGAACCATCGACGATATAAACTTGATCGTATTACTGGTATTAGGCTTACTTCCAAAAATAGGCTTATTAAAACTACACAATAAATTACTAAAACCGTAAAAAAAAATAATGAAAAAAAATGATTAACTTTTTTTGCTATAAATTTAATTTTTTTATCTCCCATTCCCTACTAAAATTCCCTACTATAAAATTAAAAAAAAAAAATAAAAAAAAAAATTAAAAATAGCGTTTAACCAAGATGGCAGCGTATTAGTTGGTTCTCGGTGCGGCTGCGCTCGCTGATAATCGATTGCGCACACCTGAAAGTCGTACACGTGTGCGCATCGATCGCATTTTGCAATTAAACAAAAAGGAAGGTTTCTCAGAAACCCTAGTAGCGATGGATCGTTGTCACGTGGCCATAGATCGTACAAAATAATAACAAATTTCATTCACTTAAATTACAGCGTAGCGTTGTAAATTGGTTTCATGCAGATTTACTTAAGAAAAATAATACAATTAACTGGGAAAATAAAATGAATGAAATCAGACAAATTTACTCAAATTTATTGCACCCAAGCATTCGCATTCCACAAATACCTTTCTCCAAGGCCCTCCAGCATCTCCCCATCCCCACTGCCATCCCGTAAATCAATGATTACCATTTTTCCATTTTTTTTTGCCTCTCTTTTTTATATTTACAAAAAATTTCCAAAAAAAATGGAATTTTTTTAAATTGTAGTTCCGCTTTCTGACACTCGGGTGGCGCTAATTGATGTAAATATGCGATCAAAACATTCAATCTCGTCGGATGTTGGCATCTGCACTCGCAAGATTAAATGCACCGAAATCGGGCATAAGTCAACATTTTAAAAATGTTATTGCGATTCAAAAGCCCGCAAGCCCTGTCAACAAACGCAACAATACAAACGAAAACAACAAATCCATCCGATTCACTGTCACAATAAATTCCCAACGCCACACAATACATCAATTACACGTCAGGCTTATCTCTAATTGCCTCGCTAAAATTTCAATTACAATCAACCGCGCTATTTGAGCGCTTAAAAGAAAAACTATTCCCTTCTTTGGTAGTTTTACTTCAAGCCCAAAAACGTTAATTTAGAATCAAATGGCAATTCCATTCTAAACATCTCGAAAAATCTGCATCCAGTGCCTTGCCCCTAACGGCAGAAATCCAAACTACAAACAAACGCAAATCAAGCATAAATCCAGCAAACATGATACAGAAAACCTGAGCATTCATCCCTTCGCACATAATAAATTCACCAGTGGTCCCCCACTTGCCGCCACCCACCACCCATCCACCCCCCACAGACACAATCCCTCCCCTTGCTTTCCTCAAAATCCCATTCCTCTTTCCCTTCTCCCCCTAAAAATGGGCATCCATCCAAATAATTTTTTTTTATTTTTTATTTTTACATTTACAAAATTAAAAAAAAGATAAAAATAATTTTATCAAAAAACATAATCATACAATTACCTAATCTCTCCCAATTATGTAACACTGCATTAAATAAAGAACAAATCTCAACCCTTTATCAAAAAAAATTTCCAAACCCCTCTTTTGTACCCCACACATTCCACTGATCCCCCCTTTAAAAAAAAAAAAAAAAAAAAAAAAAAAAAAAAAAAAAAAAAAAAAAATAAAAAAAAAAAAAAAAAACTCCCCTACCCTCACAATAAAAAGGGGTTGTCATTTTGTCCCGTCACCATTTTTTCATCCGTACCATTTTTTATCACCCTCTTGCAGATTCCTTATCACCCCCATTTGGTTCCCACGATTTACCATTTACCCTCAGCCCCAGACCTATCACCGGATGCAATGAAAAGGGGGTAAAGGTCCGGCTGATTAAAACATGTGGTATCTACAATTTGTGCAGCATTACTTTTATATAAGCCTATTTTTATTACAAGGTTTTTTCCCCTATTATGCCACACGTATAAACGTAATTTAAATATATAAACATTTTCCCCCTTCTTTGTAGTACCGGTACCTTTAATTAAATTTACATCAACCTCCATTTTTTTCTTCTTTTTTTTTTATAGTTAAAAATTGATGAAATGAAAAGAATAAAGAAGAACTCACCATTTTTTTAAACTTAGGCTGCTAGTGAATTTTAAATTGCAGCATAGGGGGCTATAAATAGCTTAATAAACAAATAAAGATAGGGGAAGATAATTTCCAAAGTGTCATATAAAAAATATTATTTTTCATCTGTAAAGGGGGATGGATGGCTGTTTGCTGCATCAAATCATAAACTCAGCTTCAAGTGTAACATGACAAAACATTAAGCAAAATCGTAAATTTTGCATCACTTGCCATTACCACTAAAGTAATGTGCAATATACCTAGCTGAAGAGCTCTTTGCTTATAGCAACACTGCAAAACACGACTTTTAAATAATGCTGTAAGCTTTCGTAACAGATGTACCACATTAGCATTACAGAGTATGCAAAAATCTTTTTGTCTTTTGTAAATGCTTTAGTCTGCAACTTTGCATTGAAATTTTTCTCTGTAAACCAAAGTTTAAAAACCTTGTCAGAAAAGACAGATTGCATACACTATAGGTGGTTTGTTTATCATTAGAACTTGTGTAAAGATTTGTGCAAAAAAGTTGTCTTATATAAAATTGTGATTTTTTCGATCTAAACTTGAGAAAAAATGACGCATATGTGTAAATTTTTATTTAAACCAGTTTTACACAAAGTGCAAATAATAAACACACCAAAAACAATGGCAACTCGGAAGTTTTCTTTTAATTTTGTGGCTATAATAACTCTTGAAATATAAAGACATCTTTATTTTTCAATATTAAGATAGTTTGAGTTTACAGTATACATCTTTTTAGACACTTTCAAAAATGTTTCTCTGAAAGCCTAAGTGTTTGTTGTTGCAATACTTGCAATTGCTTCTGCAGAAGTCAACTTTGATTGAATGAACAGCTCTTATTGTGTGACAGTCACATGACACTAAGCTTTTACTGTTGGCTAAGGAGTTGTAAGTTGCACTTTGCAATAAATTTCCCAGTTAACCATTCACTATCTCAGGAGAAAACATTACTTTGCAATCAAAACTTTCAAATTTCTTCATTTTTTGTACAAAATAACCAAACAAGACACAAAACCACCCTAATCTTAGCATCAACCAATTGAATTAATTTTTTCTCCATACATTAGTACCCACCCTCAATACAAAATGGCCTTTCCCAACTTAAGCTCTAGCTTATTGCTAATTCATCTATTGTAAAATCCTCTCCCAGTCCATCATCCCCCAGCCAAGCCAAAAAATTATCTTTTCCCACATTTTTCCTCAAAATTCTACCCTTTTCTCCTCCATCAATGTCCACAGTTCCTTTTTTCACACATCAGCTCACACAACAACCCCCTTCTCATCTTCCTCATGATAAAATAAAATCACCTCCCCTTTACCCTCCCTCCCCTCCCCACTGACTTCATCCATGCATTGCACTCCATTCCACACTTACACTCATTATTAACATGAAAAAAAGAGGGGAAAATCCCTTAGAGGAAAGTATGGCAGCCCATTTTCAATTTTCAATCCCATCATCCCTTTCTTCCCCTACCCCTGGTCTCATCCCAAACCACTTCTGGGCTTCTGGAAACTGGCAAAAGAACTGCTCCACAATTTTTTCTCTCCCCCATCGTATGTAACTGTATCTGAAAAGAAATAGGGGATACTCTACTGTACCCCATTTTTTTTATTCCTTATGATAAGATATTAATCATTTTTTTTAGTATTTGTGGGTAAATGTGTGGAAAAAAAGTAGAAAATTTTCATATTTTTCTATTTGGATAAAAAAAATTCATCATTAAATTGGAAAAAGATTTGTTCTGTTTGGTAACCAGGCAACAGGTTGTCACTAATTCCTCCCATTTTTTTCATTTTTTTCAAATCCACTGATCAATATTTGGCGCCCAACCAAAGCAAATCAATCAATTTTATCAACAAACTGATTATCAATTTTACTTTTTATTGTCCTTATTATTATTAGTGTTATGTTTTGCTTACATCTAAACAATTTCCATTAATTAAATCCAAAACGAGAATCAATAAACAATTTAAACCTACTTTTTTTAAAAACAAAATCAAACGCAAGTAAATTGTAAAAATGCTGATTGGTCCACAAAAAAACCCAAAATCCAACCAATCACAGCTTAAAACATAAAACACCCTGATTGAACAACTCATTTCCTACATTTTCCAAAATTCATTCCCCAAATCTCAATTTATACCACAGGGAGCACTCGTCGAGATAAATGACACAACCCTAAACCCCCAATTCCCCAACAGGTGTCCACCACATGTGTCCTTAAAAATCGCTAAACATCAACAGGTGTTTGAAAATGGTAAAAATCGCCAAATAAATCCCATTAATTTCTAGTTTAATATTTTTATAACGAGTGTGGATAACTTACGGTTTGATTCGGGAACATCGGGCGTCGGGCTGGTGACGACGTTCGACGATTCGGCCTCGCCGCAGTCGCCGTCGGAATCGCGGCTTGGCGACGGCGGTTCTCCCTTGATCCGCCGCACGGTGCACACGGAGCTGGTGGCCGGCACAACCTGCGCACGTTTATCTTTGGTGCTGCTTTCTGCTTCCATTATTATTGTTTTGTGTGAGTTTTGTTTTAGTTTCAAGCTTGCACTACAATGTTTACATCCGCCACCGAAAGCCAAAGCGAGGTTAGTTGCAAATTGCAAACCCGATGAGAAAATTAAGGGATAAAAAATTGAAGATGAGATCCCGCCAGTAAAGCAAGACGCACCTGCACTGGTTTTCTTGGATTTGCACTTGGTCCGATCGGTCGTGCCTTATTCGGTGCGTAATTCGGATCGAATGCGAAGCGTTGCTGCAAATTTCGCGTCGTGTTTGGACTAGTCGTGT
>JAQFZP010001767.1:0-17049 GCA_034695745.1 Geophilus truncorum
AAACGGTATGTTATTGTTTTGAAAGACATTTTGGGTTAACTACCGGCCTCGATGTAGCTATATGTGTTGAGGTGCGTGCGCAGACGACGCTCGTTTTTATCGATCTACGCATTGCAGGAAGAATGGCGGAGCAAGTGAAAGTTTTCTGGAATTAAAAGTCGATGATATGGATTTTACAGCGCGTTTTCGAATCTGGGTGTGGTGACATTAGTTTTCGCTGAATTTTGGTAATTTTCTTCACTTTTTGTCGGAAATTTGTACCGGAAGTTGACCAAAATGGCGACGCTCGTTGAAAAATGGCGCGATTTCTCCGTTGATTTGTGTTCTTTTTGCTTCCAGTTGTTGTTGATGTACGGGAGTAAAAGTGCGTTTATTGAGGATGGATGACGACGATAAACCGTTTGAATGTACGGCTACGGGCTGTGGCATGGTGAGGAGTTGGACTTGAAACAATTTTTGTGAAAAATAATAAATATTTACTTTGGTTTTTGACTTTAATAGCGGTTTACAAACGAAGATCACTTGACAGTACATAAGAAGAAACACGAAATGTCGCTCAATTTGACGGCTACGATCAAGAATAGTGCGAATTTATTCGTAGGTGAGGAGGAATTCAATTTTTAGAATAGAAAAATTGAATTTTGGTGTTTTTTTTTAACAGTTCATGATTTTTATAGTTTTTAAACAGTTTTTTTTGGAAATATTATATTTTATTATGTTTTTTGAATTTTTAATGCAAGATTTATTAAGAAAAATTGTTAAAAATATTTTACATTTTTTTTTTCTTTTAATTTGAGTAATTTAATTGTTTCTCAATTTCTATAAACTATCTGGAAACATTTATTGTTTTATGTATACTGTATTTTTAGAAATATTAATCACATTTTCTTCATTATTTTAATACAATTTTTCCAAAATTTTAACAAAATTTCAAACGTTGAATCGAAAATTTTAATTGTTACACGATTTATTTTTACATATTTTTTTAAATTTTTATATATTTCCTTTTTTTGGAAATATTTTGTGTTTAAATTACATTTTTATAACATTTTACACAAATTTTTCTCTTGATATATTTCCTTATTTCAACACAAGGTTTTTAATATTTTAAATTTTATTCATGTTCCAGATCAAACTCCAACTCCGACCCGGTTCATCCGAACGTGCGAAGAAGTCGGTTTATTCCAAGATCTAAATCCGTTCGACCAACAGTTCCACAAAGCGGTCGAATTGGGCAAGAGCGGCGGATCGATGGTCCACGAAACTTTACACGTAGTGTCCGATTCCGACACGCTCAATACCCCTGCGGTACTGGACAGCGACTTGGTAGTGTCCACCACGACGAGTACTTCGGACGATGTACCGATGGCCAACAGGAGTTTGTCCACGCAGGTGATGACGTCATCGTTGCAGCCGTCGTCGACGACGACCGATAGTGACGATGATGAGGTCATCGTCATCTCGACGTGCCAAGCAGACACGACAGAATCGCCGCCTGTTGTGACAAATAGGTGAAAATGAATTTTTTTTATCGGAATATGGAAATTTTTAGATTTATTTGATGGATTTTTGTGAAAATTGTAAAAATTCCGGCCCAATGTCGGGAGTAATTTTGGATATTCAGGGTTGTTGAGTTGTGAACTCGGAATTTCTATAATTGAAGACAAATAGGCTTTTCGGACTAATTTTGGAAATTTCGCTGTCTTTATTCTAATGTAAAGCTGGAATGTCTGGGATTTATTTATTTTTTCAATTGTTTTATGGTCAAATTTCGAAATTTTTTGAAAATATCGGTGTTTTTAGGATTTTTTATGCTAGTTTTTTAAATTTCAGGCTCTAATTCGGAAATTTTTAAAATTAAATTAAAGAGAAATTGATTTTTACGGAGTTTTCCCTCTAATTTTGGTTAACAATTTTGTACTCTGGGGATTTTTAAGTGTTTTTGAGGTGACATGAAGTTTTCAAGTATCTAATTCGAAAATTTAGAATTTTCGAAAGCGTTGGGAAAATTTGGGTGTTTTTAAAAATAGGAATTCCGAAATTTAAAGCAGAAAAAAATTCCAAATTTAAGAAAAAAAATTTTTTTTTTCTCAAATCTGATTTTTTTTCTGCTGCTTTTCCCGGATTTTTTCGGACCTAAAAAGTTTCCGAATCTGAATTTTATAAAATAGTTTTTATATGTAGTTTATACTACGCTTTATCTAATTCTTAAATCAAAAAATCATAAATTTGTTTTTTCTGTTTCAAATCTGCAAATGCGATCATTAACATTCAAAAAAATTTCCAAAAAATTGAAATTCCGGGAATTTCTTTTTTTTGGTCATTTTTAGACAAAAAAATTTTAGTTACAATCTTCGTGAATTTCGGATAATTCACATTTCTGATTTTTCTTTTTCCCGGCAATAAAATGCAATTTTCTAGACATTTCGGACAATTTTAAACATTTTCCGAGCTTCAATCGAAGTATTATGAATTAACAAGTGTGACCAGCCAAGGGATAAGAATTTATTGATCATCGACAAGGGGCTCTCAAATCGAGTGACTCATTCATTAATTCCGACACTCCATCGGAATTTACTCATAGCAACACACAAAACGATCACTTCCATCTATTTATTCCATTTTTCGACCAGATAAAATATTCTTAAAATTTTTATTTATTTTTTTCAAAGGAAGAAAAATTCAAAAACTACAAAATTTGAATTTTTTAAGGTGATAGAATGAGGAATGGGTCTGTGGGTATCTGATTCAGTGTAAAGTGGGGAATTTGAATTGCTGGGGGTGATGCAACGGGCGGTTGCCACGGCAACTGCATCCCTGTTGAATCATCGCAATGTGGTCATCGGGTCTTTTTCATTTTGCAGTCAGAACAACGCGATCCCACAAACCAACACGATTAACAACAACCAGGTCATTCATTTTACTACGAACGACGCAACGGCACCTACGGGAACTCAGGTAAACAACGGAAATACTTTCTTTTACATGAAATTTTTAATTTTTGTGTTTTTTTTTTTTTTTTTTGGGGGGGATTTTTGGGTTTTTGGTTGTTGGAAAAATTGAATTTTGGAATATTTTTGATTTTTTTTTTTGTTTTTTTTTTTCATTTTATGTGCAGAAATTTTAAACTTTTGATTCTAGAAATAAAAATTATTTTATATTTGAATTTTTTTGGCGATAAATATTGAATTTTTGATATTTTTTTTTAAATTCGGAAAATGTCAATTTCATAAATTTCAATTTTTTGAATTAAAATTTTGAGAAATAGAAAATAAAATATATTTTAATTTATATTTTCTTTATTTACACCAGGGCACGCAATTGGTGGCTGGTACTCAGGCTACAGTAGTCCAGCTACTGTTGAAACTACCTGATGGGAGATCGGTTCCGGTGCAAATTCCAACCATTCCGGTAATGCAGTCGACGACGACCAATTTCCAGCCCATGATGGCCACTTCGAATGTGACGTCACTCGCAAAAATGGTAAAAAAGATAAAATAAAATAAAGGTTTAGAATGAATGATTTTTGACTTTTTAAATCAAAAATCCCATTTTTTTTCCAGAAATTGAAACAGACCTTGATCCAGAACAACCAGAACACGTCACCCAATAGCAACAACATGAATGTGATGACCGAAGCAGTGGACATGGTGATGAGTCAGGAACAGCGAATGGACGAACTGGATTCGCTCAAATCTGTTCAGATAATCAAGTAAGTCGATGATGAATGATTAATTTATTGTGAATGAAATATTAATTTTATTTATTTGTTACAGTAAAAGAAGGAGAACTAGTGAGGAAGACCAAGATGAGAAGCGGAGGAGGTTTTTGGAAAGAAACAGAGCTGCGGCCACCAGGTGTCGTTTAAAAAGAAAACAGTTTATAAATAATTTAGAAAGACGTGCGGATGAACTTAGTAGTACGAATGTACAACTTCAGGTAATCGAGTTTAAATTTAAAAAGATAATATTTTTTGATCAAGTGTTGAGTTTTTGAATTTTATTGTTGAAAAAGTTGAAATTTTGAAATTTAGTGATGAAAAATTGCAAGTTAAAAAAATATTTGAAATTTTATATTTTTTCGATTTGTGAATGAACAATTTTGAATTTTTAAATATTTTTTTTAAGTGGCATGTTTAATTACTTGAAATTTCGAGTAAAAAAAATTAAATTTTTAACATTGTTGAATTTTTCAATTATGAACCTTTGAATTACTTGTAAATGAGAATAAAAATAACTGAACTTTCCAATTTTTAAAACAAAAAATTAAATTTTTACAAATTTAATCTAACACAAAATTTAGAATTTTTGCATTTTTATTCACTAAAAAAACATCCAATTTCTAAATTTTAAAATTTCAGTATTTTCTATTTTAAAAACAATTTCCTTTCTTTAAATTTAAAATGAATTTATTTTTCCATTCAATTTTTACTTTAATAATAATTTCTAATAATTTCCAACATGAAGAACGAAGTTTCGAGTCTCCGCAACGAAGTCGCTCAACTGAAAACAATGCTACTAGCGCACAAGGACTGTCCAGTAACACTACAACAAAAATCACTAGGCCAAGTAGAAACTGCCGATTTACTCAACGAACGGTCAACAGATCACGTGACGACCATCGAGATCACCTCGGCCGAAGCCATCGCCTCGACCGCTCTCACAACAATGGCGCATTCCATCACGACCGATCCAGAACACATTTTACCCGTCGACATCATCATCGAATCGGATCCAATAGAACTGCTCCATAACACATCAGACAACAGCAACCCTAGTGTCGATAAGTGAAATTACATTTTTTTTGTAAATTTTTCTTTTACATTGTCATTTGAGAAGTGATTGATTGATTGATTGCAAGACCAAAGAGTTTGTAAAGCATTTTTGTTGAAATTTAAAACAGTAAAAATTATCAATTGGTCCATTTTTATTGTCATAGGTTTACGTTTTTATTGAAAGTCTGAATTTTTTGTGTTTAAAGATTATTCGTCGTTGTAAATGTATCGAAAAAATGCGAATATAAAGCGTATATTTTGTTTCCAGTATTTTTGGTGTTTTTATTTACGTCTTTTTCCCAATTCTTCCAGAAATCCGGCAGAAAGCTAGAAATTTTGGAATTAGAAACTTGAAAATACTTTAAAATCCCCGGAATTTTCAAGTAGCCGGAAAACTCAATTTCTCTTTACTTCTATTCTAAAAAAATCTAAAAAAAAAAAATCCAAAAGAGGCGGAATTTCAATTAAACAATGGCAGATAGTTCGAGACACACAATATGAGGTAGAATCGACAAACGAGACACTCGATGGAATCGAGAGACGGATATTGTTCAATCGTCACAAGGAGACATGGTGAGCTAAATAAATTCAATTCGCTTTATTAATTTTTGCGAAATAAATTAAAAAGTAACAGCTAAATACTTCGCGAGTGAACTGTTAGCGGTTTGCTTTTAGCGTTTAATTTATGCAAATCGCATTTTAATTTTAGCGGTACCGTACAGTATTTCATGCTCCCCTTTTACAACAACAACAAAAACTCTTTTAAAATACCGGTACCGGTACTTTCGGAATTTTGCCAGAAAATCTATTTCTCTAATAAAAACATAGAAATTTTGTCTTCTCAGGGTACCTTATAACACAAAAAAATAAACAAAACCTTAAAACCCCGGAATTGTGTGATTGATATTTTGCAGATTTGTTTACGCGTTTTTAGTTTTGCTGTGTACTGTATTATTTTGTTCTTAACGTTATGCAATAATGTACATGTTTTTTTTAAAGAAATGATTATCATCAAAATTAACATGAAGGAAGTTGAAATCAATATCAGCTGAGTTGATGCATAATTTTGTCTAGACGACTGTGAGTCCAGCAGATTCCTGATTTTGTAGTTACAGTAACAACTATCAGCTGCGTCCAGCTGATATTGATTGGACCACGATTGTATAATTGATATTTTCAAACTTTGCACACCCTTTAAAGCGTTTTTAGTTAATGAAATTATGTGCTAACAGCAAACTAATTTCTTCATATTAATTTTGATAAACGATATTAATTTTTGTAATCTAATAGTGTCAAGATATTGTATATAAATAAATGTGATCTGCATAGCTGCATGTGCATCATTCTTATAATGCACGCCATGAATAACACAGTTTTATTCAGTTTGCTGTTAGCAAGTGTGTTTGTCTGTTCGCAGGTAAGTAGATACTAGAATTTTTAAGTCTTAATTTGTATTGCGCAAAATACTATTTTACTTAGCTTTAAATGCTACTGAAATTTCTTTATTGAGACTTTGTTAATTATAAAGGTTAAAAACTACCGTATTTAAAAAATCAAGACAATTTTTTTTATTTTACTTTTTATTAAGTTCAAATGTTGGAATTTTTTTTTTTTAAATTTAAATTTGTTTTTACAGAACAAAATTTAATGTAAAAATTAAGCTTTTTTTAAATGTTGATCTAAATTTAATTGCATTTAATTTGATGGTATATATTATTACTATACATTAATTAATTAATGTGAAATATCTTTTATAGGCTACTGTTGAATGTTATAACGAGAAGAAAGTCGTTGATATGACATGTTCATATTTCATTCAGTATGAGGATGGCCGAGTAGATATTGTGATATTCAAAGAAATCATTTATAAAAATTTAGATAATGTAAGTATTACATATTTTCGCATATGTATATAAATATAAATTAAGTACCGTAAGCCTACAGTGTATACCGTATGTGTACAAAATTGCAGTTGCAGAACGAAGAGTTAGTCATGAATTTTATAGATAGCTGCTGGATTAGACTTGAGACAAATGATCCTGATGTAAGTTTAATATTAGTTTCAGTTTTAAGTTACAAAATAATAATGTGACTTAACTTATATTTATATTTGAAATCGCAGCGATCAAGGAAATTTTTTGATTGCGTGAAATCGAAAATGAATCAATTTTGTCCTGAA
This sequence comes from Geophilus truncorum, assembly GCA_034695745.1. NCBI lineage: Eukaryota > Metazoa > Arthropoda > Chilopoda > Geophilomorpha > Geophilidae > Geophilus > Geophilus truncorum. The sequence goes on from JAQFZP010001767.1 coordinate 6,954, forward strand.
CCTGAAACTTTAGAATAGGAGCAAGAAAAATAACCACATGATTGCTTCTACAGACCTCGACATTGAAATTGTATGCGACTTATTGTGCAACTCATTATCATTTAATATTTTTAATAAGGGTTTTAAAATAAATGTTAAAAATGCATACAGTATGTATTAATGCAAGTAAGCGTGTAATGTTTAACATTCATACTGTAATTGGCTGCAAAATGCAATTTGCGTAAAATAAAATCAAATCCTCTGTTGGATAAATTATTGCACTCTGTATCATTGTTCAAAATTTTTTAACCACTTTAAGGTCACAAGATTTACTGAAATCCTATTGTGGCATTTCTTGCATAAACAATACTGAACTGACAGTGAGCCAGTTCTTGTAGTCGAGACTCTAAATTTTGAGCGCAGCAGTAAAACTCACACAACCTTTCTCATTTGTATCTCATTCTCTTCTGCTCACTTTATTTCCTCACAAGTATAAGCGCGCGCTTTACAATGATATAATCAAACAAATCATGGAAACAATTATTACATCTTTCTATTGTTATCATGCAAACTCTTAACACTTAACAGTTCTGAGAGCATTTTGGAGAAACTTTGAACGGTATGTTTCTGTGGATGTTTGTTGTTCAAAGTTATCTTTTTAAATTTAAACAATGCAAAAATTAAAAAAAAAAAAAAAAAAAATTATGCAAAAAGTGAAATTATAATTAAATCTGTGTAGGATGTAAGATGTTCTGTCTGATTTAAAGATACTGTATGTAGAAGAATACAAGTTTTAATAATAATTTATTCTCAAAGTAATTGGATAAAATTTGATGCAGAACATTCATTTACGCATTTATAAATTCCTTGCTTGAATGTAGTTCAATAAAAGTACTTAGAATTTATTTTATTTGAATATGTTTGGATTTTTTAAAATAAAAATTGCAAAAAAGAAATTGTTACGATTTTGCTCCAGCTACAGGAGTTTCAAACATTTGGTAAAAGAGAACATTTAAAGAGAACGAAACGAATAATTTTGTTGTACATTTGAATATGAAAAGTAGCTTAAATTAAATAAAAATTAAACTTCATACACTAAAATATAATTAATGCAAATAACTGGCACTAGATGTCTGGAGCCTACAACGCACTAGAAAATAAGACATTACAGACATGTCTATGGAATTAAGTAGAGTTAAATATTCTTCTTATTAAAGTTTATCTTATTTTTATTTATAGAGTATGTGTAGATTTTAATTTTCACCCTTTTTGAAATCATTTAAAACTAAAAATTATAATAATAGTTTTAAACATTTGCCACCAGGTGGTAAAGGTCGTGAGTAGAAAATGGCGAACGGTATCTAACAAGAACAACAACAACAACAACACTGTGACCATGTAAGTACTGTAAATATCAATTATTCTATTCCCCTTATTATTATAAGTTTAAATTGACCCACGGCTTTTCATCTGAATGGTGATCATTCATTTCATTTCATTTCATTTGAGGAATTAATCCACAAGGAATGAAGGAATGAATCTTGGACGAGACTGAACTGAATTCATGTTTATCAAGAAGATGTTTTATGTAGAAGAGAAATACCGTTAGATTTCCTGCAGTTCCTCAACCCGATTAATTGTCAAATGCATCGAACGAAAAAAGATACCGGTACTGGTCAAATCCAACGTGATAGTACAGTGATTGTACGGTAAGGTACGTGTAAATATTGAGGAGAGAAACATGAACGTACCGTACGCTTACCATCGAATCTACGTAACGTGGTAATTTTTACCGAACATCAGAAACATACCGTAAGTAGATTTTTTTTACAACTTTGATTGATTATTGAATCATAATGTACGGTATGTGGTAATATTTGACTCACTGGTGAGAAATGTCACAATTTTCGGTGTATAATTTTGAGATACGGTACCGGTAGGCTATTAAATGGGTACCGGTATCGTAAAACTAAAAATTAGTCGAGATGTTACGGTAAGTAAACTTCGAATTTGTTGTTGGATACAGGGAAGAGAGATATTGTGTTTTGCGAATTTTTCACGTTACTTTTTAGATTTATCATGTGAGTGGTACGGTAATGAAATAATGTAACGTCAGTTTTAATTCATAAAGTCGTCATGTTAAAATTTACTTATTGTAGGTACCATAGACATTTTAGACAAGGACTGGACTACATTAAAATAAAGAAAATATTTATTTTTCTTTCAGTGTTGTAATTCGAGGTACGGTACCGTAGTAAATTGATAAAAATATGGTTTCCCATACGATTTAAATCACAAATGAAATGTGACACCATAAACAGAATGATTTATAACGTACATCTTTTTTTTTACGATAATATTTAAAACATTTACCGTAAGTACCATACGTAAATTAGTTATTTTTATTGGATGTGTATCAGTGTTAAAAAATACTGTGGGATAGATCTTTGGATACTTTGTGCTACCGTACAGGTTTTGTAAGCAACGTTCATTTGCATAATTAATCTTTGAACGGGAGTTTGGCGTTTTGCAATTTGATTGTGATGGTATTTTTAGACAGTAGCTGCATTCACAAAGTCAATTACACTAGTTCATATGAAATAAACTTGTGTAAAACTATATTGTGGAAATTGGTTTTAAACAAGTTTATTTCATATGAACAAGTGCAATTGACTTTGTGAATGCACCTAGTGACACAACAAAATGAGAAAAGTTTAAAATGAGACCAGTTTAATTCGTTAGTTAAGATACATAAGAAACCATTTCACTCGTTGAATTTGCAATACATGCGAGTACCGGTATTACTTAAGTTTTATAGAAAATTTCCCACAATTATAAACTTTGGATTTGGAATGTAAAACAAAATTTCTGTCTACAGTCGTAAAATCATCTTTTTCGATATCAAACTCGTCACAATAAAGGCAATGCGTTACAGAAAAAGCAGAATAATCGATTATTTTTGCATATTTTTGCATTAACTGCAACCACCAATCGTGTCGCACATTAAGATTTACAGTTGTTATATGTTTACTTTCTAAACATTGGAGTAAAATTGTAATCAGTTTAGACAAAATGTCATCAAACCACGATTGAGTCATTTCCAGTTCAATTATTTTAAGATTTGACCAGGGAAGAGAATTTTGAATACATTCGACAAATTCGACAATTTCATCCGTCATTCTAAAAGCGCTTAAAATAAAACTCTCAATTCGAAGCTGTTTGAGGCACTTAACAATTTGATTTGTACAATTTGTATCATAATTTCTAGGAAAGCCTAAAGTTAATGTTTTTAGATTTGTACAATTTGGCAGAAATTTCAAAAGTTCCACATCACCACTCGTCATTTCCATACATAAATGTAATTTTTCGAGTGATACGTAGCCATTCCACGAATCAGTTAAAAGAAAAGGATTACATTTCAATATTTTTGGATTTATCATTGACAATCCTTGGCCGCTTCTTGGGCTATCAAATTCATTAAAAACCAAACATTGCACGCAATCACTATTTGCCAATGGTTCCTTGCACGAAAGATGAATATTGTTTAGTCTTAAATTCCTGTAAAGTTTTTTCCCTCCATTAGTTAATTCGTGCAAGTCCAAATACATGTTAAGTTTTTTTCCATCATTAGTTAATTCGTAAAAGTTGAAATACATTTTTCGGCTACTTAAATACAATGAATGCAATTTTTTGGAATTAATGGCACTTTTTATAAGGGGAGTTAGAGAGGCACGATCGATACAAAATAGACGCAATTCTTCGACTTGATTTTTCGCTAATAAAAGGCTTATAAGTTTCATACCCTTATCATGTAACTTATCCATGTGTATTTGCAAGATTTTAAACGTTATGTTTTCTAAGTTGTTGTTAATTATTTGCGTGTAAAGTTTATCGTGCATTAATTGTTCGCTGATGTCTAGAGTGCAAGATTTAGTTGGAAGGATTGATAAAAGACTCATAAAATCATACCGGTAATCACAAATTTTATAGTTTAAATCAAGTGCTAGATGGTCGCACTTGATGCCTTTGAAATCTTTTTTATCAAATAGATAATAATTTTTCACAATAACGCACAAATAGGGTATCAAAGTATCGGTAATTGCGTTTAACGGTCGAGTATTTGTAATACTGTACAGTTTAATTTTTACATTATCGAGTCCAAATTTTATAAAAGCTTTATAGAATTCGGATTGATAAAAGTTTACCAATGAATCATTGTTTTGGTAAACGCAATGTGGAACAAAATTCGTCAAAAGTGATAGTAATTCTTTGGGACAATCGTTTGGCTGGAAATCTTCAAATAAATTCCAGAAAAAATCACCCGATGCTGAAAATACGTGAGCTTGAGGTGTCAGTTGTTGGAAAAATTCAGTCGCATCATTGTCGAGTAGTCCTACGAGGAATTGGAGCACGAGAGAAGATCTACTGATGTTGACAAGTACCGGTACGATGTCGAGAGCGTTCCCTGGTGTGCCATTTTTGAGCATCTGCTGCTTAAAATTTATCCAAATTGAAAACGCACCTGCGAAATCTAAAAAGATGCGTTGAAACGTTTTGTGCTGATTGTTGATGTTAAACACGAATATTTCTTTATCGTTGATAAGGAGTCCCAAATCGTACATTTTTTTAGTTAGTTCGTCAATTGTAAACTCCGTCTCTGTGTTTGGTTTTTCTTGTAATTGGTTTAGATATACATATCCAATTTTTTTGATTGTTTGTTGGCTATTGTTGATTGGGAAATCAACTTCAAACAAATCGAATGACTCCAAATCATTATCACGACTGTTGACGATGCAGTTAAACAGTTTCTTGAATAATTCTGTGTTGGTTTTCATCGCCATAACGTTAATCCCCTTTGATATTAAGAATACTAGTAGAATTGGAAACAGTGGTGATATATTATCATCCGGTTCGTGTACGAATTCGTTTTCCAGGAATTCGTGTTCCACTGGTTCGGTTAATTTCTCTAGTGGTTCGATTGCTTCATCTTCTGCATCAGCCGATGTGAACTTTGAAAGAAAGAGTTTTGCATCGTTGATTCTCATTCCTAAAATTTGAATTCTTTTGTCGTGAAATGTCGATACCTCGGAGAAATCATCATCGTCCTCAAATAACATACTCCATTCGTCTGGTTTCAGAGCAAATGCATCACTTCTGCATGTTACAATTACAGTTGCTTCTGGGAACGTTTGTTGATACAATAACTTCAATGTAGGCATTCGTTCTTCTGTAGACAATTCATCCAGTCCATCGAGGATGAAAAGTGTGTTTGTGCCATTTCCAATAATTTTCATTGCACTATCAACATTTTCGAACTCAGATTGTTTGATTATTGCGACGAGTGCCTCGTCTAAACTTTCATGTTTTAGGTCCGTCAGTTGTAACATAAAAGCTAAGGTGAATCGTTTCGCATAACTTTCTTCTAATGCCCAATCATGAATAATTTTGGTTGCCAATGTGGATTTGCCAAAACCGGGTTGACCTTCGATTAGTATTCGTTTTGGAGTAATTGACCCGACTTCATCAAATATGTCGTTTAGGGAAATTGACTTATCGTATGTGTTTAGTTGTAATTCCACGTAATGATCATTGATTAGCAGGTTTAGATCGTTATGCAACCATACCACGAGTGGCAATGTTTGGTTTTTGTAAAATGATTGCAGTTTTCTTCTTAAATTTTTAATTATACCTAAAAATTAAGAATGAAATTTAATCAAATATAAACTTTTAAAGGTGAACTTTATCTTACGAGTTTGACCCCGAGGTGTGTTTGATGGTAACTGTAATGGAGCTGGATTGGTCGCTTCTACCGTTACTGTGGGAATGGTCAAGTTTTCAACCGCAGCTTAACGAGTTAAGATTGCATTAATACAATTCTTGGTTAAAATTAAAATTGCTTTTACCTATTTGGTAAAAGTTGTATACTATTGGCACTCTTGCTTCGTCGGTTGGAACAAGCTCTTGGCCGGTGCCTGAACAATATTTTAATTATGAATTGAATAAACAAATATATTTATTTGTTTTTACCCTTACTTATCGAGACAGCGTTATCCATCATCAAGTACGGTAATGTGTTTCACACACAATAAAATAGCCACAGTAGTGTAGAAATGTGTCACTAAAAATGAAACTAAACTTGCTGGTTGTGAAGTTGTTTTAAGGGTGATTAGATAAGGGCCGTTTCCAGATTCCTGCAGAGTGCTGCTGCCTGTTGAGAATTACAGAATTTATGATGATATGATTATGTTATAAAAATGTCCGTGATTATTAGTTGTAATTTTATTCTGTTATGACTTATGAGTTAATATTGAGGGATCAATTAGGGCATTTTGTTGAATGCTGTTTATGTACAGTAGTTGACTCTTGAAATTTTATTCATCAATTGAAGAGAAAATTAATTTCATTTCTTCTACTTATTTAATGTTTCTACAAAATCTAAATTGCGTTTAATTTGCAAAAACGTTATCTTCGTCTCTTGGAACAAGTTTTTGACTGTTTTCTATACAATCACTAATCACTAATCACAAAATCATTAAACATTATTTTCTTATGTGTACTCTTACCTTAATTTTCTGATTTTTCTATGTCCGTTATTAGGTAAAAATGGGCGAGTAAAGGTTTCTTGTGAATTGCATATAATGAAATCGTAATCACCAAAAGTTGATTTCAAAGTTGTTTCGAGTTAAGGTGTGGGTTTTAGTTTTCTTTTGCAAAATGATTTGAGTATCTATTGATAGTTGCTTGCATTGATATCCCATATCTTCCTAACTAAAAAATAATCCAAAGTTATTTATTGATAACTGTTGTTTGAAAACTTTTATCTGATTACATATGTAGTATTTTGAAACCGTGCCAGAACAAAATGACAAGAACTGAAAATGAGACCATTTTAATTCGTTGAGTAATTACATGATAAAACCATTTTAGTCTCTGAATTGAATTTGAGATACATAAGACCGAAGTATTACTTTAATTTTATACAAAACTTTCCACGAAAACAATCATAAACATTTGAATGTAAAATAAAATTTCTGTCTACAGTCGTGAAATCATCTTTTTCGATACCAAACTCGTCACAAAGCAAATGCGATACAGAAAAAACATCATAATTTAATACATATTTTTGCATCAACTGCAACCAGCAATCGTGTGTCAGACTAAGATACACAGTTGTTATATGTTTACTTTCTAAACATTCTAGTAAAATTGTAATTAGTCTAGACAAACAAATGTCACCACTATCCCAGTACGGTTGAGTAAATTTCAGTCCAATTGTTTTAAGACTATCATTTGACCAGGGAAAAGAATTTTGAATACATTCGATAAATTCGACTATTTCATCCGATATTTTAGCAGTTCTCAAAACAAAACTTTCAATTCGAAGTTGTTGGAGGCAATTAACAATTTGATTTGTATCATTTGCATAATTTCTAGGAAAGCCTAACGTTAATGTTTTAAGATTTGGTAGAAATCTCAAAAACTCTATTTTACCACACCCACTCGTATAGATAGCTAAATTTAATTTTTCGAGTGATGAGTTGCCATCCCACGAGTCAGGAAGTTTAGTGAAAAGAAAATCACTACATATCAGTATTTTTGGATCGATCATTGATAATTCTTGGGCGCTTTGTAAGTAATTGCAAGAAAAACTTCATTAATAACCAAATATTGCACGCAATTCCTACAGTATTTGCCAATGGTTTTTTGCAAGAAAAAGTAATGTTGCTTAGTGTTAAAGTTTTGTAACACCTTTTTCCTCCATTAGTCAATTCGTGCAAGTCCAAATACATGTTTTGGTTACTTAAATTCAATTCCAATAAATGTAATTTTTTTGAATTAATTACATTTTTTATAAGAGGAGTTAGAGAGTCACGATCGATACAAATTAGACGCAATTCTTCGACTTGATCTTTTTCTAATAAAAAGCTTATAAGTTTCATACCTTTATCTTGTAACTGATTCATATGAATTTGCAAGATTTTGAACGTTATGTTTTCTAAGTTAATTATTTGCGTGCAAAGTTTATCGTGCATTAATTGTTCATTGATTTGTAGAGTGCAAGATTGATAAAAGACTGATAAAATCACATACGTGATCATAGATTTTAACGTTTAAAGCAATTGCTAATTGCTCGCACCTCGCGTATTTGAAAGCCTGATTTTTACAGTTTAAATCAAGTGCTTAAATGCTCGCACGTTATGCCTTTGAAATCGTTTTTGTCAAATTGAGAATTCCCTTCCACAGTAACGCACAAATAGGGTATCAAAGTGTCGGTAATTACGTTTAAAGGACGAGTTTTAGTATTAATACCGTACAGTTTGATTCTACCACTAATTAGTCCAAATTTTATAAGAGCTTTATAGAATTCGGATTGATAAAAGCTTACCAATGAATTATTGTTTTGGGAAACGCAATATGGAACAAAGCTCGTCAAACATGATAGCAATTCATTGGGACAATTGTTTGGCTGGAAATCTACAAATAAATTCCAGAAAAGATCATCCGATGCTGAAAATACGTGAGCTTGAGGTAACAGTTGTTGGAAAAATTTGATAATAATTGTATAATATTGGCACTCTTGGTTCTAAACTGTTATCTTCGTTGTTTGCAAGAAGGTCTTGACCAGTGTCTAAACAATATTTTAATTATAAATTAAATAAGCAAATAATTTTTTGTTTTTATCCTTACTGATCGAAACAGCGTTATCCATCATCAAGTAATGTGTTTGATACACAATAAAATAGCAACAATAGTACAGAAATGTGTCACTAAAAATGAAACTAAACTTGCTGGTTGTGAAGTTATTTTAAGAGTGATTAGATAAGGGCGTTTCCAGTTTTCTGCAAAGTGCTGCTGCCTGTAGAGAATTACAGAATTTATGATTATGTGATTGTTATAAAAAAAGTCCGTGATTATTAGTTGCAATTTTATTCTGTGATAAGCTAATATTGAGGGATCAATTAGGGCATTTTGTTGGATGCTGTTAATGTAGTTGTTTCTTGAAATTTTCATTTATCAATTGGAGAGAATATTAATTTCAAGTCTTCTACTTATTTAATGTTTCTGCACAATCTAATCTAATCTAATCTAAAAATTAAAAAATGATGACTGTCTGAATTATTTTTTAACAATACAGCCTTAATCTAAAAACAAATTCATGCAAAATGGTTAAAAAATTCCAGGAGTTATTACCAGAGCCGTAACTAGATGTTGAAGATAGATTAGCATTTAAGTTACCATAGCGTTAATTGTTATTTGTTACTGTTTTGGTTGTCATGGATTATGTAGTTTTGGTTCTGTTCTTATGCTGCCATTAAACGAGTTGTATGTAAATGCCTTCTTTTCTTTCTTTGCTGAGCTAGATTGCACACTAGAGCAGGGCATGTGGGTCATATGTCCAGGGCGCAAAATGCAAAAAGCGCAAAATGAGTGGCCAAGTACATAAAAATAACAACGGTGTAAAATGCAAAAGTCGCAAAATAAGCGAAAAACTCATACTTGCCCAGGGCGCCAAATAGTCTAGATATACTGTACGCCATTGGTTATTACGAAAAGAAAAATTGGTATTAAGTAGCCTCGTTTTACGGTACCGGTACCGATAATTGTTTCTACGTTAGTCGTTATCAAATCTCGCTTCCAACACTACCGTATTGGTTTAATGGATGTGTCCAATTGTAATTCTACGTATAATAGATGAGAATTATACTCCAATATTGTTAGCATAAATAAATGTAACATTAAGAATTCTAACAATTTTTTCCACTTTTACAAATGTAGGTTCTTGGTTCTTTATCTATCAATTTATATAAAAATACAGTATTTTCACAAAAGTAATTTACACCAGACACTAATGATTTTATAGAAAAAACATTTTACAATTTATTTCATTAGCAATAATTTTTAATTGGTATGGCAATGATGCTGGACAAATTTCAACACACCCAGGGAGAAGCTGTTTACACTGAAAAAAGTGTTTTTTTCAAAGCTGCCGTCGGATCGGATCGGATCGGATCGGATCGGACCGAACCTATCCAAAAATACGAGTCAGGGTCATTTTATCGACGTTCAAAATATCGACGGTCGATATCGATGGGTCAAAATATCGACGAGTCGATAT
>JAQFZP010001768.1:0-17044 GCA_034695745.1 Geophilus truncorum
GTGAGAAACCCCTATCCAACCCTGTTCTCATCCGAGTCACTGATCGTTATCAGTCCCTCGAGGATTTAATTATAGCCTACTATTAATTTTATACTAAGTCTTTTTAATGTAATATATAAAAATCACCACAAGTCCCTTAAGTGGGGCTCACACTATAGTAAAGGAAAAAAGAAATTTGTTTTGTTATGTGTTAACACTTCTAAGAAAAATTATGTTCGACCAGCCAATGCAAGGTCAAGGTTCATAACTCATGAGTCATGACCCTTGAGCCTGTGCTCTTATTGGTTGGTTTTTTTTTATTTTTCCAAAAATTCTGACGTAAGTTGAAATACATTTAACTTGGCTCAGAAGATAAAAAATCAGTCGGAAATTTTTCTTAAAAGCAACAAGAAAAATAAAATTGAATTTTTTCTTACAAATGTAAATTCAATTTTAGACAATTCTGACGTAAATATTTTACTCTTACCGGTAATGATTTATGAGAAACTTTAGTTTAGGAGCTTCTAAGGTAGCTGTTCTTCTATGCTTTTCAAGCTATATGTTGTCCCTCTTGAAGTCACTTTATTGTGTCATTTTAGACAATATTTGTGAGTATTGTACCATAAATATTTGAAAAGAATGTTAACACATTACTGAAAATTGTGCCATTTGGTAGCTTTAGTTGTCACGACGCATTACTAATAAGTTTAGCATGTGTTGCTAGGTGGGAAAGCAGATGGTCTAATGTTCTTTTGATGACAACCTAGATTAGATAGTCTTGGATGCTTCCTAATTGTCTATTCTTTCATACACACTTCTTGCATTCAGTGAAAGTATTCAGTTGTTTAAAGACATTTTTAAATGCTATTTTATTACCTGCTACAAGATCAATAAATTTATTGTATGGAATTTAAGTCTTTACTGATTAATGCAAATTTTATAAAGCACAAATAGCTATGTTGCTTTATACAATTTACTGTATTCAACAAGTTTAAATTCAGAGTACACTATTAAGTTTCAAGAAATGTTTTTATTGTGTCAAAAATAATTCTCATTTTTATATTACTGCTGATGTTTAATTAGGTGTTTAAATTTATTCCAAAACGCACAGGTTCTAATGAAACATTTATGAATTTGTTGCTTACAGAAAAAAAAGCAAAAAGGAGCTCTCAGAAGAAATATCAAGAAATACAAGTTTAATTCAACCCAGTTGCAGTTCTTTGCGGAAATGAACTGGCAAAGAAAATTTTTTCTAAAGAAAAGGCGGTGGGAAAATACACAGTGAGTACAAATTTAAATTTTTTTATTTAAAGAGAATGGTCGTTTATTATATCAATACCTGAGTTTTTGAAGAAGGGGAAAAGGGAATTTATTGTTCTGAATTTTTGGTATGTTTCACAATTTGATTGAAATGTTATAAACTTTGATGTCTAATTTTGAAGAGTTATGAACTGGTTGCACTAATTAAAGTTATAGTTAAGTTATTTAAAATGTTGTCTTAAATTTTATCTGCTGGTGCAAAAGACATTACTAGTCAGCACGACAACTAGAAATAGGTTTTTAACGTAGTTTAGGGAGTTGAAAGAAATTTATAAATTTCAGAGCTAAACAATAATTTTTTAAGTAGAACTTTTAGAAGGGGCAATGAAATCATTGCAGAGAAGTGAGATAATTTTAAATATTTATGTCCACATATCACATTGAAAGTGAGATTGTTCATTTACACTTTCAACTTTGTAATTCTTGTGAAAAAGATTATAGGATTCAATCGAAAAAAAATTTTATGAGATGTAAGATTATAGCATCTTCTTCAATTTGGAATCTTTTTCAATAGAGTTCTATAGGAAATTGTGTGCAATGATCGATAAGAATTAGCTGCGACTCATGATATTCATTAAACTAAGTGACTATTGTATTCTATGAGTATTACATCTTAAGTACTGAAGGTTTGAAATTTGCTATGAACTAATGCCAGGAAATTGGCTACTTTGTTGAAATCATTTGTTTTAGCTAATTCAAGTTGATAAAACTTATTTTCAATATGTTTTGAACTAAATATTTCAAAAATGTGAAATTCCTGTAGGAACTGGAAAATGAATACCACATTCCATTGCACATGATACGGTAACGTAGTGAATATTGAAAATTGAAAACTACAACAATTTCAACTTCGATAAAAATTCTACAGCACACTATTGACATTTTTCACTAAGAAAATTATAGCTTTTAAATTCTTTATATTTATGCATAAAATCCACGAGTTTTATTTATCTATGTAAATCGTGAACATGGGTTCAAAACGTGCTTCAAGATTTAAGGAAAATGTCTGCAAGGCCTCGAGCTACCTCTGTAAACACAATTCCCACGCGTCTTTTTGAGACTCGAGAGAAAATATTTACTTTTTCTTGCTTGTTTGGTGTACGGTTCAGTAATTCCTGGCGCGTTTGCGCAGTGCTTTGAGCATTTCAAATATAGAATTAGCTGATATGTATACTCGCAAAAAGACCATCTAATTGATAGCTGCTTGCAGCGCGTGACAGGAAACTCAAAGTGTTTTGGAAGGGTTTGTCTTTGACGTCATGTTAATTAAAAGAATTGGAAGGGGAAAAAAAGTGAAAATGGGAGTTTTAGCAGTTTTCGACAATATTGAGTTTGTCACTTATGGTTAAATTAATGGATAATGGACTAATTAAAATTAAGAAGATTTTTTTTCTTGTTTGTTGTTGGGATTGAAAGGGTAAACAAGACTGTTGACATGTTGGGAGTCTGGGAGAAGATGATGGAGATTGAAAATAGATAATTTTGATTCACTGGTGTTGGTAAACAGTCTGGTGAGTTTAGGTGAAAAGAGGTATGAGGTTTGGTGATAATAATGTTATTGTTTGATTTGGTATTGTTTTGATTGCTGTGGTAAAAGGAAAACAGTTATCATAGTAGTGACAATTTGTAAACTAATGAAGATTTTTTTATATGGCTGCATATGAAGAAAATGTACAACTTTTGATTGTGATTGTGATTGGTATTAGAGTTGATATTGTTTTGGTGATATTACGGTATTTGTCGAATTAAAAGGGCCCTCGAAATAATGTTATAATCTTTTTTACAACGATTTAACGTAAAATAAAAAAAAATAATAATGCTGAGATTACCACAAGATTTGACTAATTTATTGCTTTAAAATAGTCAAAAATTAATCAAAAACGAGAGTGGTTTTAATTAATTTTACTAAATTTATCGTATTCATGCGTGTATAGCGCGAGAAATTTTGTACAAAAATCTGTAAAAAGTTTGGAATCGCATTATACATGCATATAACAATGCAAATTTTAACTATTATTTTCTGCTGAAAGAGGGGTGAATTATACAAATACTGTAGATTAAAAAATAGCTTAATTAGATTATCAAAAATACTAAAATAAAACAAACATCCTTGAAATTAAAACGCATGAAAACTGCTGAGTAAATAAATGGAAGTGCGTGCTTCTAAATCGAGAAATACGGTATCCATATTAATATTTGGAATTAATCATTTTTGGTGTAGGGTATTTCAATATTAAATTCCAAATGTTAAAAATTGAATGAGGTTTTTTTTTTGTTTGTTTGTTTGTTTATTTTGTTCTGTTTTGTTTTGTTTTTGGATGAGAGCTAAAGGGTTTTCTGTGCATTACTGTGGTGATGTGCAGAGAAGCTCGTCAATAGTGGATTTAAAAACCTAGAGTTTATGCCAAAATCACTCGAATTTTTAAAAACATTATTAAATGTTAGTAACAATTTGTTTCTGCAATAAACACTTGTTTTGTCTTTAAGTTGTAAAGTTGACAACAGATGGTGTTGGATAATTGAAACAATGAAAATTCAAATCGCAGTTTACAGATGATGACCGCAAACTCGATGGTTAAAACATCGAACCCTGCAATCAGAGAAATTTAAATTCTAAAGTATACAAACCTATCTATCTACTGTAACATACAAAACATTTTTTCATTTTTTTTAACTTTGAGTAAATATTTAAATTTCAATCCAAGATTTTTTAAGAACATTGAAACCAATGACCACAGGGAGTTTTCAATCAATGGAGTTAATTTTAAATGAAAATTAAACGAAACGAGATGAAAAATGTCAAATTCTACGTGAGTCTTCAAAGATTTGCCGCAGTCGAATCGGAACTTTTTCTGCTGCAGAAAAGCACTACGGTACCTGAAGCGAATTGACAAGGATTCGGATGCTGGCAGCACACGAGGTCTCAGCGGGGAATGCTTGTGAGCTATGGTCGAAAAACTGATTAGTTACGACTACAAAAATTGGAAAAAGGAGCCGGAAGTGAATAGATTTTTCTCATACAAGAAAAATGGTGTTTTAGATACTTTTTGCGATTTTTATTTAATTTGTACTTTTGGTGTGGGAAATTAGGTTGTGAAAATTGAAGTTGGAAAGTGATAATCGATGTGATAGAATGTCGAGTTAAAAATGATTTTTATTGGGTTTTGAATTTTTTGTGGATTGTATCGATGATTAGTCAATTTTTAATGAAATTTTATTTAAATGTTAGATTGTTTTTTTGTTAATTGTATTAGTTGTGGGAAATTAGATTAAAAATGGAAAAATTGGGTTAAAAGAAGCAAGATAAGAGAAAATAGTTAAATATTAATGAAAAAATTGATTTTTTTTTTTATTTTAATCTCATAAATAATAAAATATTTAAATATAAAATTTTGAAATTTTTTTTTTAAATTTTTAAAATTAAAATGTTTAAACTTTAAAATTATAAAACTAAAAAAAATAATTACCGTAACATTTTAAAATTCATTTTTATAAAAAAATAATAAACAAAAGTATACATACAAGTATATTTAAAAAAAATATTTTTTTATATTGTATATTTACTAGAATTTTCACAAACAAACACCCAAACACCCAAAAAAAAAAAATTAAAAAATTCATAACAACTACCGTATCAAAATACTTTAAAAACCAAACGAAAATTACCCAAAACAAGCGCCACACTCTGAAACCCTCATTCAAACACACCTCTCCTATAACAAAAACCCCCCACAGAGGGCCTAATCGTCGATCAGTGATCAAAACGACTCCTTTCTCGCAAATCAGTTTCCGCGTACTGGCACGCGGCTGCGCGAACTTCGTTGCCCGATCAATAAGGACGTGGAGCCGAGTCGCGGAACTCAGTTGGCGGCAGAGCGGCGAGCGACTAGAGCCGACTCACTCATGCTCCCGTCTCTCCACCACCAGAGTGCTGTCGTCGTCTTTTGACGGATACTTGACCATGAGCGGCCCCACTGACCACTGGATACCGCGTGTCGCGCGTCCACTCGGACCCTTCATCTTGCAGCTCCTCCTGGTGCTCCTACAAGGTAAACGAAAAATTAAATATTTAAAAAAATTACTTCGGTGTTGGAATTCGTCACTTGTTAAAGAATTAATTAGCGGATTAGTCGCTGATGAATAAATAGCCGTAAAGGTCGGCTATTAAAGACTGGGGCCGGGCAGTAAAAGCGGGTAATTTGATGGTGGCGACGAGCGAATCTTCATTTCCGTTTCGGTGAGAGGTGGAGCTCGTGACCCCATTGCGAGGATTGTGCGCGTTGCCGGTGGACGAGGGTCACACGGGACAAAGGGTCTTTAATAATAAATGACAAAAGAACATGATTTTGCGTTAAGGGGGATTTGGCTTTGCAGGTGGAATTTACAGGGGCGGATTATTATTGTTGTTGTTTTTGGGCAGGATTCCTGGTGGCTTTTCGTGGTGAAATCGATGTTTTTGGTAGTTGGAGATTTTTCTATGGGTAAGGGATAAGGTGGGGGAAGGGAGGGAATTGGAGTGGGAGATACAGAAATAGGTGAAAAAATATTTAAAAATGGAAAATTGTGTACTTAAGAGCTGTAAAATTTAAAATACTGCTTAAGGGTTTCAGCGGTTACTTTGTCCGTACCGGTACATGACTTGTCGCATGACATTACGAAGATTATTTTTTAAAATCACTGCAAAATTTTTGTAAAATTGAACAATATTAAAATGCTACAAAGATTTTATAATTCCACGAAATGCTAAATTTTTACTCATTTTATTGCCGGGGAAACAGTGAAAGTTTATAATTATAAAGTCCATCTTTTCACACATAATGAAAGGTTTACTTTAAATATTTTTAAAAAGTCGTATTTTTTTGTCTATGCATATTTTCTCACGTAATTTGTGGGTTGCAAATAGAGCGTTGTTCTCAATTAACGCACTCTCAACTTCATTAAAACCGTTCAAATCACACGTTTTTGAGTGTGCCCCGTTAAGTACAGCAGTTTCTAAGACGTTTTTAGCAATGACAGCGCTAAAATTGACATTTAAATAAGGGATTAAAATATAGAAAAATTTTGGAAAAAATAAATTTTGCAAATAGACAATGGGTGCGCTATTTGAGGAAATACAGTATACTGGAACTTTATGTATTAGAATTTCACCCAGTTTATAAGAAACATTTCAATACTTAGGCGCATTTATTTGTATCACAAACCAACGTTTTTGTTTTGAAAAAATGGGGATACATTTTGGTTACTTTATCCTGAATAAAAGTGGTGTAATTAACTTTTTTATTATAGTGACTATTAATAATTTTAAATAAATAATGAACATTAAAGTACATTTCATTATAAACACCAAAATCTATTTTTAAACATCAACCACTTTTCTTTCAATTTCTGATTTATGGTCTTTGAGTTTAGTGTTTTACTCGAAAAATTCGCAATGATCGCTGAGATGCGACGCGATGTAGATTTTCGACCGAACATCGCATTACAAGCACCACAGTGCAATACCACTTGCAAGACGTCTTGCTAGAAACATGGCCCTTGCAATTAATGGCACGCCGTGTGCATGGTGCGAGGAAAAGTGGTTCTAATAATACTCCGCGAGCGAAATAAGCAGTACTAAGTGCACCTATGGCCATATTTAAGCTCTTGGAATTAATTTGTACAGTTAAAATTGTGCAACTTTAAAGTGAAAAAAATTAAGAGAGGAAAAAAATTTATCTTCTGGGCTTGTTTCACGATGCTCTAATAAAGTGGCAAAATGAAATTATGAAATTAAAGGTCAAGCAAGTGATGTGAACTGTTTTATTGTTAAAGATAAAAATGCTCATCAGTAATATTTATTTATTTAGTACAGTAAATAAATTCTTGTCTCAGTAAATTTTGAATTTTGTATAAAATATTGCTAAAACTTATTTATTATTATTTGTTGTTTTGGGTTTGTGAGTCATAAATTAAGTTATACGAAAATCTGCTATTGTAGAATTAAAATAACTAAATCTTGGATCAGGGCTAACTAAAGTAAAAGCTGCCCCTTGTAGCATGAAATGTCTGCAATGCATTTGTTGATTTTGAAGCGTTGCAGACATTTCATGCTACAAGGGGCAGCTTTTACCAAACTTAGCTGCCCCTTGTAGCATGAAATGCCTGTAATACATCTGTTGATTTTGAATTAAAGCATTGCAGGCAATTCATGCTACAAGGGGCAGATAAGTTTGGCGACGCCAATATACAGTATACGCAGTTACAAAGCGACGAATGATTGCAAACGGCATTTCGTGAAACTAATGAAAATGAGTTAATGCGAATACAAATGTTTACGAGTGTGTCGTGAAACTTGCATTTCCTGCTCGTGAAATGTTGATGCGAATTTAGTTTAAAGGATGAATGGAATTTAATGGTTTCTAATAGTTACCTGGCTCGCTGTAGAAAATTGTAGTTTCCATTTTATTGGCTGATGTACTAGTAATTATTAATTGAGGCATTGGTATGGTGATGTTGGGAAAGGATGTAATTGAACGTCAATCAGTGGATTTAATAAAGTTTATTATTGATAAATTATTTGGAGGATTACTCTGTTGTTGCGGTATTTGTCGTTTGGAGGAATATTAGATATTTTCTAGAGAATTTAATTACGAAGTGCATTAGAAATTACTACTAACATACAGTATAACTATTAAAACATAGAAATGAAAAATTAATGTCAATTATGAGTTTAACGATACATTTATAAATTATAAGTTGTGATGTAGAGTTTGTGGGATGTTGCTTTTAATTGTACATAAGAAAATCAACTACTAATCAAAGTCTTAAAAATCTGCTTTTTTCGAAATTCTTTTTCATCTTTACTAGTTCGGCAAAATGATGGGACAGATACTGCAACAGCTGGTAATATTTGATCTCTTGAATTTTTAAGCTTGGAAAATCATCTATGGCCATTTTGATGTCGTCATTGGTGTTAAATCACGCGATTGGCTGCACTGTTTTTGAAATTAGTGTAGAAATAATTTATTTATATCAAAATTTCATCATGAATTTACCTTATTTCACCCATAATTCCTGCTAATGCATATTTAAATCTTCCATACTTTTCTATTTACACTATTAACAGGATCCGAATCTACCCGGAATAATAATTCTAATATTAATGGATGTTTTCCCCGCATTCCTCGCTCTAACATAAGCTTTCGATTCGATTAAGCATCGGTTCGGGTTGGGGTACGAATTAAGCGCAAGGAGGAAATGAAGAACCAGCTGAAATTTAAAATGGTAATGATAATTAGAGTGGTTGGTAGCCGCTTATTTTTGCTTGATTAATATTAATTAGTTGAAGGGGATGATTAATCGCTTAATAGGCAATTCGCGTGCCGAATTGGAGGATTAAGGTTTGTAGGTAATTAGCAATCACAGGTGTTTTCTTGCGCGAAGACTCGTTTCTCATGTAATTCACGTGCAAGTTATTAAAATTTGCAAGACGGATTTTACGATCGGCGTGCGGCGTCATAAAAATGCCGATGAATGCGCAACAAGGCTTAGGAAAGGGATTATTTTGTATTGTTGTGCAGGGAAGTTTCAGGGGGAGTGATAAGTAGATTTTTTTTATAATTTTAATTTTTTTTTTTTTGATTTTGAAAAATGTTTTTTTGTGTTGAAATTAGGGTTTGAAGGATAATGGGAAGGGTAATGAAGTTTAAAAGTGATGTGGTTTTGGTAATGGACTGGAAAATGGTGTATGAGGTTTTTTTGAGAGTTTTATACTTAAGATGGTGATTTGGAGTGAGGTTTATGGGCATTTCCGGTTTTGGTTTGGAGTTGGGTTTTTTTTTTAGGAAAGTGAGATGTGGGTGTGTAAGTTTGAAAGTTTTGTTTTAACCGGAAGTGCCTTTTGAGTTGGTGATTTTAATGTGGAAAGAAAAAGTGAATTTGGAGGAGTGTAAAAGACACTTCTGATTTACGTTAAGGATTGAAGTTTTTAGGAAATTGAGATTTAAGAATGTAATTGATGATATGAAAATATTTTCTAAAACCGAAAGTGCCATTTGAACCTTCTATAAATTTTACAATTTAAAAAAAAAGAAGCATTTTACAAATTTGAATAGTTTAATACGGCACTTCCGCTTTGATCAAGCACATTAAAATATTTCCCCAATTTACTGACGATCAAGCGTTCTAAAAATTTCAAACCTTACTTTCGGTTTGATTAAAATTCTAAACACCAAATTCAGCCCATGTAATTAAAACTTGCATATTTCAACACTTTTACTCGTAACTGAAAGTCATCTTTAAAATCACTTAAAATTGCAAAACAACACCTGTATCACCTTTTCTCTGCCATTAGAAATATAGCATTTCAACAAAACAGCAGAAATTAGAATATTAAAGCTCAAAATTCATGCTGACAGCAACTTTCCGACTTGCTGAATGCTGACACATTTAAAAAATTCCTGCAAAAATTCTCATTGGACACTTCTTTTAAGCCTAAACACAATTCAATAAAAAAAAAAAAAAAAAAAACTATTATTTTCAACACTACGTATCACATATTTTTAAAAATCACCGTTTAACACGTGAAAAAGGTGTATTTTTAGAGATGCGGCCATTTTCCCTGGTATTTCAATGCAAATGATGCAAATTCGTCATGCAATTGCGTTTACCAAGTGTTTACACTACACTGACTCTTTTATTTATGTGCTCACGCACACTATTGCAATGTGTCATCGTGTAGTGACGTGCCGTGTTTATGTAAACGCGTTTCTGGCAATTCAAAATGCATCGGAAAAGAAATGACAACGGCACACTACATTGGGAGAAGTGGAGAAATGCAAACTTCGCTGCACTGCACCCGTGTAAGTGTGGGTAAAAAAGATTTATGGTTTTCACACTTAAGGTGTTAATAAAAAATGGAAAAGTAAATGGAAAATAAAACATTAAACCGCTTTTCGATCTTTGTGAGTGAAATACCGTCACTAGGGGTCGTGAAAATTAAAAATGGCTGGTCTTGAGAGTTGGGAATGCATCAATAAGTATTGAATGGAATACGGTCAAAGTACGTTTTATGTTAGATTTGGTGATTGTGAGTTTAAAGGTGATGAAGTTTGGGTAGAGAATTGAGGTTTTGGTGGTTTTTGGAGTTATAATTAAACCGGACGTGCTGCTTTGAGGCCTATAAATTCAGTGATTTTATAGCAGAAAATGTTTAGTTAAAATTTAAATGTGATAGATAATATACTTCCGGTTTGATAAAAGCCACGAAATTGTAACAAAAGTGATCCTTTCCATTGATTGATTGATTTCTGAAAGTTTTAACTTTATAATTAAACCAGAAGTTTCATTTTTTATGTGTGAAGGGCAGTTGAATGGCACTTCCGGTTGTTTTACGATTTTAAAATTTACCAAGTGTTTACTTCTATGACTTCTATGAGTCTAGTTGATAACTTAATGATTTTAGGTCTTTAACAAAACAGTAAGTTCCACTTTCTCTATCTAAAATTGCAAATACTGCATTTAAAAAACTGAAAAAAATGGCATCACCGCATTGTTACCAAGTCTTTTAAACACAAAACAAAACCAAAGATGACTTTCCAATTCCACCATCTAAGAAAGACAGACCTCCAGAAGTCGTCGAATCAACCGGAAATCTTTTTTTTAGCTCAACTTCGAGCACAAATAGCAGGAAAAAGCAAAAATGGCTGCCAAGTCACAACCATTAGAAAACCCCATCCCAAAAAAAAAAAAAACATTTTCTTGGTCAACTCGACTTAGCAAAACCAAAAAAAAAAAAAAAAAAAAAAATCTGTTGAAACTCGGATTTTTCCCTTTCTTCACTTCCATCCCTACCCTTACCCCTACAAGTTGTTTTTTCAAATCACGTGATTCAACATACACCGTTTCTTGCCCCGGAAACATGCCGTCGGTTGCCCGCAGTGAAGCCAAGCTTGTCCCGAAGTAAAAGACAACGCCACACGTTCAGATGACGTTCACGTAATTGACGTCAATCAAGACGAGCATGCGCAGGTGAATGCAGAAAGCGGAGCGCAGCTTGCATTGAATTTTGATTTATTTTAATGAAGCTAGTCGAGAGTTATTGTGCAACTGCATCACACTCCACTTGTTTACTCGCCGTGACACGAAGCAGACGCGCGGCGGTGGCGATGGGAGGTGATGGGGGGAGGGAAACAATTTCACATAAAAGAGGAAGGAAACATGTCACGTGCAGTGCGCCAACTCCTTTTGAACAAGTCGAACGGAAGGAACGACGAAAGACGATGGCAACTGACACTTAGAGCCACTCGTCCCTTTACCCAAAATACACTTGTCACTTTATATAATGAGTTGTGAAGCAATTTGTAGGTATAAGTTTTTTCCCCCTTTTTTATTCAAGGGGTCTGTTTGCTCGGAACGGTGGAGCCCTCTGTGTTGCTTGAATGTAAAAAGTGTAGTTTAGGGGGTTGGAGAGGAAGTATTGGGTGTTTGAAAGGTGGTTGTTTGGGTGGGTGGGTGTTTAGAGGTTGTTTTTTTTTGAGTGGATAGTTGGGAAGTTTTAAATGAATGATATGTTTGAATTTTTTGGGTTTTTTTTTTTTATTTTTTTTAAAAGAATGTTTGGAATTTTTGGACTTTGAGATTGTGCGTAGTATTTAAATTGTTGAATATTTAGTGAAGGTTTTTGAAGTTTTAAAATTTTTAGTGAAATTCTTCATGTTTGAAACATTTTAGAAATTTTTAAGTTTTTGTAAATTATTTTTGTAATGAGAATGTTTGGGGATGTTGGAATTTTTGGAATTTGAAGTTGTGCATGATTTTTAAATTTTTGAATAATTGGGGAATTTTTTTGTGTTTTTAAATTTTTAAGAAAATTCTTCATGTGTTTGGAAAATTTTAGGAGATTTTTAAGTTTTAGTAAATTATTTTTTAAAATTTATGGAATTTATGGAAATCATGGAAATGTTTGAAATTTTTAAGAAATTTTTTTAAGTCTATTTTTGTTCATTTTATAATTTTTTCTCACACTTTAATTAAAAAACAAAAACAACAAAAAATTCAAAAAATACCAAAAACTTCAAAAAAAAAAGAGACCAAAACATTAAAAATTAAAGACAAAATTTATTTTCTCCAACTTTAATCTAACCATATTTTCAGTTGTTGCACTACAAAAAAAAAAAAGGTTTAATTTTCTTGTGATTCTAAGTAGGTGTACTGTATACATGAAACTAAATTCCCCGAGATTGTACACCAGATGTATTCATTTCCATAAATACACCAGTCGAGATCCACTTTTATCAATTTCCCACAGGTAAACTTGGGTCGTGCTCAAACACATCGTAATGACGAGAGGGTGTTAGTCGACGGTTGTAATGGAATGAATTCTTTAAAGGGAAAATTGGGCCTTGTTGCATACATTACGAAGTGAATCAATGCACTTCTAGAAAGAAACTTTGCGAAATTTTTCCTTCTTTTATTTATTTATTTATTTATTTATTTATTTATTTATTTTGGATTCAAGTCTATGGCGGTTGAAGCAAACGGTGCATTTTGAATGAAGAACGCCATTAGACTTAAAAATGTCTCGTGATGCCATCTTAAAGCAGCCATATTTGAGTCTTACTGTATCTGGGTTTTTGAGGAACACGAGGAGTTATTTTAATCGATTTTTTTTTTGATGGGGTGGATGGGAGTTTGGGGTAAAAATGACAAAATGTCAAATGATGAGCGTGATGGTTATTTTTTTAGGTAAATATTTTAGTTGGTGTATTTTTGTCTTGGTTTTATTACTTTTTTGTGGTTTTTTTTATTGTTGTTTTGTATTTTGGGAGTAAATGATTGATTTTGTGTTTATGGGGGTATTGGGTTTGGTTTATGTATTTTTTAGTGCTGGTGGCTAATGGTGATTTTAGTTGGAATTTTACAATTTACAGTACAAAAGGTGATTAGTTTTGAACAGTTTAGAATTTTCGTCATAAAATGTGTAATTGCCTGACTTTGTGTAAAATTGATTTTTTTATACGCGGGATTTTTGTCGTATTGATCCCTGACTGTTTTGCATTAGGTACTTTTAGATTCAGTTTTTTAGTATCGTTGTAATAACGTGTAACGGTAACAAAAGTTAACGAAATTATAATGCCCTAAAATGTAGTTTAGAGTAATGATACCGTAACAATGCACTCTAGAAAAAATAATAAAAGTGTAGATACAGTATTAAGTGCAAAAGTGTACTACGTATTTTTTTTGAACAAGTAGATATCAGTTACTTTCTTAAATGTAATTTTCTCTACTACTGTAAATGATCAATCTGCTTTGTAGCAGAATTAGTTAAAACGCAAAGTTACAACATTTTTACATTGTTAGATAATTTCTACTTATGGTACTTGTAGTTTGCACTTTGTTATACGTGCGAAATGGCAATTTTATTGCATATTTGAGCCTAATCAAAGGAAGTTGTAGGCACTTAAAACTTTAATTATTATTGAAATTTCAATGTTATACAACTACATAAATAAAATTAATGCATTTTCAGCAATAGATAGCATTGTATTTCTGAAAGATAGCTAAGTGAGAACAACTTTTAGAGAATAGATACAATTTATATACGAGTGCCAATTTATCATAGATGATTATAAATTATAATGAAAACACAGAAAATTGGGCTTAATAATTTACATTAACACAAGAGAAGTGAATAACAGCATCAACTTTTAAGGTTTTCTGCACAACTAGTTTAATTTTGGTCTGTGAATAACATCTTTAATAAAAGTTACTAAGTTTAAATAAAGTATTTACGAACTAAAAATAATCAAAAGTATTTACAGTCAAAATCGCCACTTTAGTATTAAAAATCTTTTATCTAAAGTAAATACAGTCGAGTCCAATTATAAGATCCTCGAATAAAAGAGTAGAATTTTTTTTATGATTTGCAGCACAGGATTTAGTCTCTGTGTAAGATCATGCCATTATTTGCAACATCTGAAATAAGAGATTGTTAGAAGTGAAACAAGATGACAGTCATCAAACAAATACTGTAATGATAATAATAAAGTATCAAGAAAGTCCTAATGAAGACATTGTGTAATCAACTCGTGATTTAGTTTTCAACAAACAAGGGCTAAAAATGCCCTTCAACAAAACAATGCTGTCCAAAAATAGCTAAATAAAGTTTGGGTAGTTGATGATTTTGAGTCATCTCACGATTTATCAAATTTCTAACATCATAAACACACTTAATAATTATTAGTAGCTTTTTACAAGAAAATTTCGACACATTTTATTCCACTTGTATTGTTTATTCTACTTAACAATAAATTGTTTCGCAAAACTTTTAAAACTCCAACTACACAAAAAGCTAAGTACTGTACTCGGATTTATGTATTAGGTCCACAGAGAATGATAAAAGAAGGGATTTATCATATTGAAATAGCTCTCGAGAATGATTCACTTAATGCAATGGCTGAAATATGAAGCTGTATCAAGATAAAAGCACGAGCTCAGACCACTCTACTTCTTCTGAGTTATGAAACCGTAATTCAACGAATTATTTATTCATTTCAAATTAAATGTATAAAACTCAACATTATACGAGTCCACATCGATTAAGAACGCATTGATCCGGATTTCATCACTGCTGTTTCGTGCGATCAAATTACAACGTCGTAAATAAGAGAAATAGCACTGATACAATATGATGAACGACTAATAAATTTATTTCTCGGTTATTTCGAACCCCAACTTTATTGGGGTTCGAAATTGGGATGGGAGATATTTTTGATTGAAAGTTGCGAGTTGTTTGTGTTTTGGTCGGATGTAAGTCGATTTCCGGAATAGTAATTTTGAAATGTTTTCATGTAGTTGGATTTTCACTGAATTTACCACTGTCGGATCTGACACTCGGATCTTCTCCATCCTCCTCCTCCCCCTGCGTTTCTCATTTCTTCTTAGGTTTGCCAAAAGCCATGGTGGGGCCACCTGTCTTATCCCATTATAAACAGACCGCAAGCCTTAGGGAGCTTTGGTTGTGGCAAGCTAACAATTTTTTTTTTTTTTTAAAGGGAAAAAAAATAAAAATCAATATTATGTTGGTTGGTGTAAAAGTTGGAAATTGAAAATAATCTTGTGACCGGTCCGGAGACTGGGTCATCTAAAATTTTCAGTGATTAATTATTTTGGTTAAGGCCACGGTCTCCACTCGCCTGTTGGTAGAAATTAAGAGATTTTTCGAGATTTGCAACAAATCTTTAGGGATTTTTGGAGGATTTTTGACTGAAGATTTGAGATTTGCATAGATTTGCAAAGACTTTTAGAGATTTTTTTTTGACCCGCCGACGAGATTTTCAAGCTTGTCCAACCCCTCGATTTTACAAATAAAATTATAAATATGATAGATTTTGAAAAATTGCCAATAAAGAAAAAAAAATTCCTCTCACATCTACTTTTGAATTTTTCCCGGACATGAAACTACAAATTAATTTCCAATGGCCTCAATTTATAATAAATAGCTTGAGATATTTTTTAAAAAAGTTTTGAAAATTATCGTAAAACAAAAATCTGCATTTCAAAATCTTTTAGAAAATTAACCTACTGAAAATGGCAACAGTGAGCATGCGCACTATAAACCAGAATAGCTTTATCCATCTTAAAAGCTAATTCAGGAAATACTCAACCCAACTGACATTCTGATTACACAACTCGCATTTAAATCTTAATTACCCCACATCTACAAAATCAGGTTAATGGTCAATTACATCTCAACACAACAACCAGTAAACAACTTTAACTTTCCCCACACAATAATCCAATCTTAACCTGCTACAAGTGAGAAAAAAAATTCTCACAGTGATATAAAATTGTGCAATAACCATCGAGCAACTCGCAAGTGGGCAAAACAATAACTTTGAGCACAAAAACAATTTTCTCATTCCCCACTCTTCTCTTAAAATTTTTTTTAAAATATTTTTTTAAAAATATTAAAAAAAAAAAAAAAAATTAAAAAAATCCATTTCTTGATTGTTGACTTTTTCGCGCATTAAAAGGGAATCGGGAGGTTGGGGGAGGGAGAGGGGGGGAGTGAGCACACGATGAATGTCCATTAACTTAATGGTACCAACGTAAAAGGGGGCGAAATTAATGAGCATCGTTTTAGGAGTGTATATCGTTGTCACCGGGCCGGAATAAAGCTAAATTTTGTTTAATATTAACCATGACGGCAGTAATTATTTGAAGCCGTAGCTCTCGAACGAGGATTCATCAGTCTCTGTCAAGTAGGTCCGTGATGAAACGTTGCCCTCGCCTTTTCCCTCGAGTTCTCTTCATTTGCAACGCCGGAAAGCTGAAATACGGGCCTTGTTTTGCCACGCATTAAACTGTTGGCTTTTCTCGCTTGCTTCAGTGGCTAAAGGGATTAAAAAGATGGCGACCTGGACCGACCTAAGAACTCTTGTAATTCCTTTTTGTTGTAGGGTTAGGGGTGTGTGAGATGTTAGGCGGATGGATATTTGAAATGATTATTTTCTGTAATTTTTTTAATAATTAATTTTATGTTATAATGTAGGGAGTTGGCTTCTCTGCAAGGTGCCTTTAGATGTACAGTATAATGGCTCAGTTTATATACATGTACAGTCGAGTCCGCTTATAACGACCTCGGTTATAACGACATTCCGCTTATAACGACATTTTTATTTTTCCCTGGCCAAAACTCTACTCAAACAATGCTAAAATAATCCGGATGTAACGACATCGGATATAGCGTAAATCCGGTTATAAC
>JAQFZP010001769.1:0-17042 GCA_034695745.1 Geophilus truncorum
GAGGAAACATCGTGTCTTTATTGCTCTCTATGATGACCGCCCAAGGTGACCAGGGACACCTTCCAATCTCAATCCCTGGTGGTGAGCGTCCTCTTACAATATATTTATAAAAACTCTCTCATAACCGGCCATTATCGTCCAATGACTGGATGGCCGGATTTGAGGGAGTCACCCTCGTAACCGGCCACTCTCATATCCGGCCACTTTCGCGAGTCCCGCCTATGTCCGGATATGAGGGATTTGACTGTACTACAATACTACAAGAACAGATCATTGCTTCTGATTTGCCAGCTCTTGATTTCAATTGATTGGTTCTCCAAGTGGGTGTGGTTAACTACTTAACCCAAACACCAGAGGGCAGAAGGGGAAATGGTAACACTATTGCCAGTTCTGTGCAAGGATGGACATTCTCCCACCCTTATCAATTCTTAATAGCACTTGGGTCAAGTGCTTTTCCAATGGCCATTTTGATCCAAGGCAATCAGCAATGCAATTCGCATCTACGGTTATCGGATCGATTCGACAACTTCGAAAAACAGGTCCAAACTGAACACATTTCAATAAATTTAGCATTTGCTTGATACAATTATTGATTCTTAAATGATGAAAAAATGTCTGAAAATTATGAGGCCAGTTAAAACCCACAGACTTGCTGTGCAGGAAGTGGATTACGAGAAAGATACACATTCCATAGACTTACAATAATGACATCACATTATGACATCATTAATTCCACTTCTTCAATCTTCCATTGGCTCTTTCAACTTTCAAAAAAAATAATTTAAAGGGTTTGCGACGGCTGTTCTTTCGCGTTCTAACTTTTTGACGCGCCAGCAGTTACAGCGCTTCTTCGAAAGATTTATCTGCCGAAGAGATGAAAACCCCTTAATTTCATAGCAAGAATCAAGTTTCATGGATTTATCACATGTAATGCAATTTGTGTGTAATTTATTTGAAATCTGACTCGCATCATTTCTTATTTATCCCCTCTTGGCAATATTTAAAGAGATATTAAAGAAATATAATGACAGCTGCATTTGCTCCCTTTTCAAGTTGTACAAAATATTGCACTGTATCTTCAACTTAACACTCTTACTTCAAGATGGTTTCAGCTTGCCTGCACCAAATCTGAGAATTGCTGCATCTTGGGGATTTATCTTAGATTCATTCAAATTTAACAAACAAACGTTCTTTCCGCGGCTCGAAGCGATGCGAAAGTACAGACATCTAACATTTAAATGCAGTGAGAAGTGTGGAAATGAAGTTGTTAAGGCTGTGATGCACTGTTGGAATAAAGCCTAACGAATAAGGGTTGTAGACCTACGGTGAACCCAATTGCAGTGTTACTCTTTGCAATGTGTATAAATGGTAACTTAACTTAACCGGCATTGCCTTTATGTCATTTTACGAAAGTGTCCGTCAAGTCTGTTAAAGACGAAGACACAAGAATGTTCAATCTCTAAATCATTTTTAAGTACCGTACTGTATATGAAATACAGTACAGAGTAAACAACAAGTAGATATAAGCTTATGTATATTCTAATAAACTGCATTAACAGTAAATTAGATTGGGGCAATCCAATAGTGATATCAGATTTGACCTTTGACCTCAGTTTAGAGGTCATCTAATTTGTAACTTTTTAACCGTTTCAAATAAAACAAAAATTTCAGTTAAAAAGTTGTAAAGCTCCATTCATGCAACAATACTGTATATATAGCCATTGTTTTGTTATTTTGAAATTTTTACTGCTATATTAAAAGAGTTTATAACAAATTAGTTTCGAAATTTACTATTTTAGTGCTAAAATGTCAATAAACTATTGAAACTAACTTGTAAGAGTACGTTTAAAATGGCTAAAATCATATTAAGAAGACATTATTTATTTAGTTTGAATTTATTTACTATTTAAAATTTGTTGTTTTTAAAAAGTTCTTTGTCTTACATCTCCTTAGTTTGTATAGTCACCATGAGTTTGTGACATCATCACAAAATGGCTTCCTGTAATAGGTTTAGTTCTCAACATATTTGAGCTTTATTAAATTTAATAATCCATTTATGAAAAATTATTGAAAAACTTAAACTGATTTAGAGTTATTATTTTACTTGAAACTTTTTCAAATTCGACGCGCTGAAGATTCGCATTTGCTTGATAGAAAAAGGGAAAAATAAAGTGTCAAGGAGTAAGGTTACTCCTGAATTGGTTTAAATCTGTCTGCAAAGCGAGTGTGGGTGTCAACACGCTTCGAAACTGTGACATAGTGTTTGCAAACGTGTCCAGTGGACTTGAAGATACGTCTTGTTCAGGTGGAGTAAGCAGACGTTTCTTGTTATGAGAAGTTATGGCTGCTGCACTGTAAACTTGTGTTCCGGATAAAAAGAAAATTTGTTGGATGGAATGAGATTTTCTTCTTTTCATCCGCCCAAATTTCGTCGAAGACTGCGAAATGGTGTTTCAGGTAAAGAATAAACCCATCCATAAATTTTAAAATAAATATTTACTGATTAATTGTATTATGTCTTTAATTTAATATTGCATTATAATCATAAGCAATTATAATAAAGCTTAACAAAACCAAAAAATGTGTTCATTATAACGAGTTTGCATCCAGACAACCCGACCCGATATAGCGAAATCGTGCGTTGTAACAAGTTTTAATAATTTTTTTTTTGTTTTAATGAGTTTTCATCAATCTTTAACAAAATGTTTCTGTAGAATACTTTACTCCCTATCAGTTCAGTCATGAAATTGTTTTCAAATTCGTTATATGCAGTTTTTGTTGCAAGCATATTTTACTTTAAAAGGGTTCGACTGTATTACGGTACATCATTTTCATGTTTACAGCTACTCATTTTGTGCCGTTTGCATTTTGTGCCCTGCTTTAGTAACGACGCTGCTCTCTCTGTACGTCTCTTGCTATTTTTGTTATTTTGCTTTTAAGAACCCTTAAACTCGCAATTAGAATAACCAAAGTAAAAATGTCACGTGATTTGAATATCAATTTCCCCCTTCGCCACGACATTCGCCGATTAATCATCTTGTTTTCAACTGATTAAACTACGGTATTCAATGCTTTCCATCATTAGATTCATTACTTTCAGTCAGCACAAAAACATTTTTCCTACTCTTAATCAATTATTACCCACAACTAAGTGCAAGGCTTTAGATGCAGAATTTTAAAGATATTTTTTTATTGAAAATTAATAATCTCCGCTTCACCGGCCGAAGTTTGCGAAGATTGTTATAAAAAATGGAAAAGTGTTAGGTTTAAATTTCTTTGAAGTTGTCTTTTGAGTAAATACCTTTTAAAAGCCAGTCGAGTACAAAGTTTTCGACATGAACCTTTCCATTAGGATTAAAATCGAGTGCTGCAGTTTGTGAGGTTCCAATGATACCCTCAAGTGCCCTCAAGTGCAGTTGCATGTGCACAATGTTCACACCTTTGAGAACAAATTCACTGTTATTGATACTTAATCGCCACGTGCTAATGTAAATGAATATTACTTGTACGTGTTAACTCAAACTCAGTACTAACTTATAATAAACATTTTTTTTAAACAACAAAATCATTCTATAAACCGTTCCGTTACTGGGTTGCTAAAATCACACTGAAAACTTTTAATTCCTCATAGGCTATAGCAGAAACCCTAACCAAAAATGTTTCATAGGATTTTCAGGGGCAAATAAATTGCAAGAGCTATAACTTTATTAAGGTTTAGCCAGATCGTAGTTGCATAAACTCAAAAAAAAAAAAAATCTCAAATAAAAAAAGAATTTTCTATTTAAGTTATATAAGATGTATTTTTTTTTTTTACTTATAGCTAGTAATGAAAGAGTTAATTTAAAAATGAGAAGCATTAGGAACAATGCTTATATATTAGTACTTTACGAGCTGCTGGCCATGCACCGGCAACAACAACAACTCTAAAACCGTTTATCAAAATTTCAACTTAACCGGTCAAATGTTTCTTCCGTACATCCAATCTGTCATATCGCAAAAGCAATAAATACAAATCCAAAATTAATCTCTAGTGGATGATAGATCCAAAAAGAAAGAAAAAGACAAAATTAAACTTTTCTTTTCTACCTCCTCTGTATTACTTTTTGACTTCCCCAAAATGCAGAAAGCGGAAGAATTCACAAAGATGTGTGTTCTGACTCCACGCGAATTGACAGTTTGACAGGTTAAGAAATCTGCGTCCCTGTCGTGCAGCCAAACGAGGGGGGGGGGGCGCTATGGGAAGAGGGATATAGAGGAAGCTGTCATCATAGACGAAAAGTGTATTTTATTTTCTTAGTCTTTTGAAGTATATTAAAGTTAAAAAAAATCTATTTGCCAAGACATGTCTCTAAACAAATAAAAAAACGAGTCTTTTGCCCTCACTTTGACCTTAACTTCAAGCGCGGCGCAGGTGCAGTGCAGTGAAGCGCGTTTGTTGCGGCTTCTCATTGAAGCCTCTGTTCTTTGCAGTAATTTAACTTGTGTAAAGATATGTATGAGTTTTATATAAACTCGAGTGAATTATTTACACATGCAGCTACCTTTGCCAATTTGGATCGCCGAACGTGGTTTAACGCGCGTTTAAGCGTCTCGTAAACAAATCAAACCGCGCTCTGCGTTACGTCCGCTTTATTGCCTTGATGCAAGGCGTGGAATTAAAGCTTGAAGATTACTCAGTTATTTTTACATAATAAAAAATTTTAGATGAGAAAATTGTTTTCCGGTATCTGAGACCGACGTTGTTTTATGCGTTCCGCTCGGAGATTGCTGCCAGTTGTAGATGTGTGTAATAAAAACACAAATTTCAGCTCATTAGATTGTGAGAGGTGAAGGTTATGAAGGAGCCAATCAGGAATGGAGTAGGCATTCAGTTTTGTTCTTTTTTCAGTGTTTTGAACTTGATGT
The DNA here is from genome assembly GCA_034695745.1 of Geophilus truncorum. Lineage (NCBI taxonomy): Eukaryota > Metazoa > Arthropoda > Chilopoda > Geophilomorpha > Geophilidae > Geophilus > Geophilus truncorum. The sequence continues at coordinate 4,906 of JAQFZP010001769.1, forward strand.
CTTTAAAGCAGTCTTCCGAAGTACGGTCACCGAAGAACCGGCGGTTCTAAGACAATGGGTTCAGAAATCAATACTGATAGGAGTTTGACCCACTTGAGAATCTGCTTGGAATGTCCATTCCTCAATGCAATGCTTCGTGCTGATCTGCAGAGACAAGTGAGTGTTATGTTCGAGTCTTGATGTTACGCTTCGATTATCACTTTTGCTGAAAAATTCAAGGCACTCCAGTTAAAGTGATAATGGCAAGCAAATGTACGCCCATTCGGACATTACATGTGTAAGCCCTAGCCTTCTCGCCACTAATACACTGCAATACCCCTTAATCATTTCTCAATTGTTCATTTTCAGTTTTCATGTTTGGTGGGATTTAGCGTTCAGTTTTACTTACCACTTTGTTGTAGATCATTAGTCTATAGCTTTACTTTCTAGATTTTGTTTCATTTGTAATAATCACTACTGGAAATACACAATATCTTATCTTATCTTATCAGTTCCATGTCTGTCTCTGTTTTCATTTTCTATGGTACCAGTACCTTTCTCTCTGAACGTACCAAGTATGGTCAGCTCCAACTCTACCTCCATCTCTAATGAACTAAAGTCACGATCAGTACAACAATTATCGAGTCTTACACAATCACTAAACTCATTTCCACATTTCTCATAGACATTCTTTTTCTTTATAAACATCCCTTTTTAATGTAAACAAATTTGAATCCAACTTTTTATAATAGTTATTTAACAAAATTTTTCTACCTCTTACAGATTGATGATTCCTAAATTCCATCAGAGCAAATGGTTATGCTGTATAGCCATAATATGTTTTAACGACGTTTATATCGTAATGGCGAGTCCTCGACTGCAAAAGAGTTTAAACATGCCTAGAAGCATTTGTGGGAACATTTGGCTTTCCACTATTGTTGCTATTTTCAATAGTTTGACCCCAGGTGTCACCTTGATCGAAGTCACTATTTCATTCAATAGTTTTCGTACATCTTCATGCGATACCCATCAGAAAATGTAGAAGGAAGCGGTGTAATATTCCATCTCCACTCCATTTCCAGGCTGATTAGCATTCAGATCACGTGCGTGTTTCTTCGCGTTTATGAATTCGAACCACGTGGAAACGGTAAGGAAAGATTTTCTACTTTCGCAGCGCGTCTACCCAACACGCATCGTGGGAACCTGGCAAAATTCATTAAGTGTCTTTTGCGTTTGCCGAGCAGAAGGCTTAACTTGCTGCGCATAAAACAATCTGGGAAATGAAGGAGCAATATCATTGACTGTTTAACGAGCACATGTCAAATCAGAGTTGACACTAGAGAAGTTTGGCAAACAGCTTTGTCAAAATAATGTCTGTGTTTCTTCTTTACAATATTCTATTCTTTAGCTGTGCCAATGACGTTCATTTTCCATTTTCACCTTTGATGGGATTTCGTTCGACTTTGTTTGATTAACCTGTAAATTCTCTTGCTACTTGGTTCCTTGATAGAACTTTTTTCTTTTAAAAATGAAGCTTAAAGCATCATAAATTTTGTGCTAAATTTGTTAGCTCTTTGCAAATCTGCCAAAAATAAGGAAGTTACATAAATATTGAATAAAATTTGAATCATTATATAAAAAACAGCTTTATCTATCAAACTTTTGTTAACTTCTCATTTAACTAAATTTTATTTGAATTCGCTGTTATTTTTAATCACCCTAAACCAGTTTTGGATTTCTCATTTTCTTTCAACTTTGTTTTGGCTTTTCTTGGATTTTTATTTTATTGTTGGTCTCTAGATCTCGTTAGGGCAAATAACATGATTTGCAAATAACATGATTGCTTGTTAAAATTAATATTGTGTCATGTAAGACTTGTGAAATATTTTTAACTTGCGTATTTTTGTAAAATTTGCGTCGTTTTGAACATGTAGAACGCAATCATTTTTAATTGCAAATTATATACAGATTATTTTTAGTGTACGTAGTTAACTCTTTATTCTTATTTCATAAGGTTTTTACTATATCAAACTTGACGCTAATGACATTACATTTTACATCTCTCCACCCACCTCCCACTAGTCATTAGAATCGAAGTGATCAGAGCTTTCAAATGGCAATTTCGGATTTCGCTCCGGTATGTTTTGCGTAACGACCACTCTATCTTGCTTACCATTTCTCCTGGTCCAGTGCAGATAAGTGGAGTGAATATTCGGCATAATTACACTCTTCTCAACCCTTGGTTCGAGGTGATAAGTTGCTCTCTAGCTTTGCATGCATGGTTGAATTAGTAGAACACGTTTTGAAATGAGGAAAACGATCAGCTTAGGCATATTATCCGTCTCTCGCATGCCACTTCCTGATAGTGGACTTTTGATGCTTGAAAACGCCTCGTCAAATGGAGTGTGATGATATGTCCATCATCATTTTCTTCTTTTTTCCTTCTGCTTTCTCAAATGAGAGTTTACAGTCTAAATGAACAAAGTCCGGCAAACTTCGAAGCGTTGTTTTATCGTTGAATTGCCAAAGTTCATTAGTTTCATTTCCTTTGAAGTTGGGGCTTTGGTAATGAGATTTGCTACCAGATATCACTGGCAAATTCAAGTCTTGCACTTGCAAATTTATTCATTCATCTCGGTTTGCTTAAGTATTGATATACTCAACTTACGGGTTCTTCGAAGATCGAATTACTGGTTTTTAAATGAGAAATTTTGTGTTTGAGAGATTTGGTCGTGTCATGGATCAGATTACCAGTCGAATTTAGATTCAACGTGTCAAATTATTCAAGTCAAAGTCAAGTCAAAAGTCTTGCATTTTGCCAATTACTTGCAGATTTAATCCACTTTATCATTGGCAAAGTTAAAAGATTAAAAATTGCAGTCAATTTTTGCAAAATTAAACTGCTTATCTGGACCTAAGAGTCTGGGGTAAGTAAATTTAAATTAAATTTTTATGTTTCACAAATGTTCTTCTCCTTGTGTCTGTCAGATTTCGAATGCGAGATTTATTCCTTACGTCTCGACTACGAATAATCATTCTTTTGGAGTTTTCTGATAATTAAAATTTTTTTTAGTTTTTCTCTTGCATTTTGAATATTTTGTCATATAACTGTTTTAAAAAAATATAAAAAGATCTAAAACAAAAGTCTTGATACAATCAGATGGCCACAATCAGTTGGAACATACAGGAAATGAGGTTACCGTACAGAAAAGTATGATACCGGTATCTCATTTGGCACAACCATACCTACATATACTTACAGAGCTCAGGTAGAGCCACAAAGATTAAGAAGGAAGAGATAAACTTTCAAACCCTAAGCTTAGCTTTGCATGACCTCTCTTAGTGTGATTGTGATGTGTATTAGATTAGTGTTGTGACCGCTATGCAAAATAGTAGTTTGCTATCGCTATCACTATTTTTCTAAAAGTAGTAGTGACACTACTTTCGCTATTGCTTTTTTTTTCTAGTGATTGGTGAATCTTCACTATTGAAAATTTCTTAACTGAAGTGATCTGAAAATTGAAAAGTTTAGTTTTTATTTTACTGATAAGTAGTGTTATCTAGTGGCAATTTCTCATTGTCTTTGGCAAATTTTTGGTATTGCTACTATCGCTTCTGCAAAAAGCAATAGCATCGCTAAAAGTAGTGATAGTGGTCACAACACTGGTATTAGTATTCATGTACTGAACATTGTTATGTTTTTTGGCAGTAGCTACCAATGTTTTTAAACTTAATTTCTTCATTCCTTGCAAATATACAGTATAAGCATTGAAAAATAATTCTCATTTATACAAGCTACATATCACATAAATACATATAAAATTAAAATTCATTTAATTTCTCAAAGTAATTTCATTTGACTTATAATAAACTTACCTTAATTCTAAAGTTACAATTTAATTATTACCAACTACAACTGCATTTATTTCATCCCTTAGGCCATTATCCCTACACTGCCTCACAACATACTTTTTGCACCAACTTCCATCAAATTTTGCATTATTGATCAACATCAATATTTCACATCCACTTTAATTCTACACTCTCTTTAATTCCCCCATCTCTTCTCCTATTTTTTCACAGCACAAAAATAAGTTTTGATAAATGTTTAGAAGATTACATCCTATTTACATCCCTTGAGATCTACTTAAAACAAGATCAACTAAATCTTGCAAGAAATCCTCACATTCAATTCCCATCACTTCTACTTTCTCCCTTAATGTGAAATCAAATTAATTACAAATTAAACAACCAATTCCAAAAACACAATTTAATTTTAAAAAAAATAGGATTAACAAAAAGTTAAAAAAAAAAAACTCTAAGCACTGACACTTATATTGAAATTCCTAAAACAATTTTTTTTATCCTGTTCAAAAACCTTTGAAAATGAGAAAACACAGCAGGCTTAACACTTTAATGTTATGAAACTCATCAATCTTATTCTCCCCAGTAAATTAAGCCCCTTTTACAGCAAACAACAACACCCAGCTTGATTTCCAATAACAATAATTATAAAAGTAAGGAAGAAATGACATTGGAAACAATTAAAATCAATTGAGCTCAAGTCATTACCATTCCCATTTGATTGCAGAACTGAAATATTCCCTCAATGATGGCTTTTTCATTCAGGAATTCATCACAAAGTCATTGCAGAAGAATGCCTCTTTCAACATTTTTTTTCTCCTTTCTTTTCTTTTCGCATTACAATTCTCACTTTTCTCTTCGCCGGTCCAAGCTGTGCGTAACTAATGCGAAGAATTTTTTCCTTTTTTGTGTAGGCAATTGCAAGAAATGGAATCTACCTCCCAGCTTTTGGGAATAACATCCAATACCCCAAGTTAAAAAAAGAGGGAAGGGAAAAAATGTCTTCTAAAAAAAAAAAAAGAAAAAGGTTCTTGTAACATTGCCTTCGGTGTGGATCCCACCAGACTAACACCAACTCCACTTAAATCAACATCAAATCAAATATCTTTTTTCTTCATTCAGTTTCACTTTCATTCTTCTCTGCTGTTAATGCCATTAAGACTTTGAACCTAGGCTCAAACGTTATACCTTCGGCTTGGATCGGACAAATTGGAATTTATATTTGAATTGCTTCTTTCTTTCGGATTTCGAAGACCGTTTAACTTTGTTCTTGTGGGAGGAAGTTATACATTTACCCTGATGTTGACAGTTGTACGATAGATTTCAAAAGTATAAAAACATCATTCTACAGAATATATAAAATACATACCCGTACACCTTTTGTTCCTAATTTGAAGCTCATTTAGTGTAAATTTTGATTTTACACCATTAAAATGAGCAAGTAAAAGTGTAAAATTTATAAAGTACACCAAAAAGTGTTAAATTTATGAGTGTAATTTATAATTAATGTATTGTTGTTTTTGTGCTGTTTGCAGTCCATTACAATCTACAACAATGGATCCAGACTTTTTTCACTTTATATAATCTCAATCTACACAAAATGCACACACAAATATTTTTGTCTTTTCAAATAATAAATCTAAACTTTTATCATACATGACCATTTCATCTTCGAAAGCAACCATACCAAAACTAAAACAATAAAAAAATACAATTTCACTTAAAACATAACATCATGTTTGTACTGTAGTACTTAAAAGTAATTTTTTCATAAGACATAATTCAATTAATTTCTAACATCTAATTTCATTGTTTACTTCTTACTACAACTACTTTTTAAAGAATTGTGTTAGATAAGTGAAGGTAGAAAGAAAAAAACCAGTGAGTCAGGGTTAATACAAAGAAAGTGCATTTATTCTGCAGGGAAAACTTGAGCCTTATCTTTTTTGTTGGAAAAAAACTTTTAGGCTTAATAGTATAGAGCCTTATAGTCCAATGTTCTTTTGGGAAGATGGAGTCCAGTGAGTGCATTGGGACCTCCAGTTGATGATGGCTCTTTTCTGTTCAGCCATAAGGGGAGAGGGGGGTTTATTTGGAAACTGAGGAGCCTTGATAGAGCCATGTTTCCCTCAGGGGGTTTTGCAAAACTAGGCAACTCCATCAAAAATGGCCACTGTCCACCCAAGAAAAAGTGTCCACAGACAGTTGTTGGTTGTCAGTTTGGAAATTTTTTCATTTCCTGTGCTACTTTTGGCTTGACTTGAAAATGGCCCTCCAACTGAGGCAGGCAAAAAGTGTTTTTATTTCCAGCCAACTGTCTGAGAATGAGTTTAATACTGTTTTAGAATGTCACAAGATGTTGTTGGATCTTTTCTTGTAAAGTGTTAAAAAAAATTGTAAGGTAAAGTGATTTTATGAGAAAGCTCTTTTTTATGGGTCTTAAAAAATCTCCCTTTTATTGGTGTGATGAAAGTGTCAATTACCTGGCTTTGGTAGCAGAGGTGGACTCATTTTAATCCTCTTTGCCCAATCTTTTATGGGGTTGTGAAATGTGTAATACTCTGTCTGGGCTCCCTTGGAAACTCAAGCTTAAAGCTTCTTTTGCAATTACATCTTAGTACAGTTTAAGAAAACAAAATTAGCTCCTTGGGAACAGGTCTTTGTCCCAGCTTTTCTCATTGATACCAATGTAATTGAGCCTTCAGTGATTAAATTCAAAGTCAGCTTCAAATTAACAATTCACAAGCTGCTTATTCTATTAAAACAAAGAGCTCAAACCTCTACTGATTTCGAAATTGCTTTTATTAAAAATTTTTGGTACCGAGCTACGACAACAAATAAACATATCTTACTCATAAAAATTCAAAAATTAAGTGACTTTATTCACTTGTATGAAATTTAATGCATTGATTGCTCATCGGTAGAGACCGGATAAAAGCATAAAAGCATAGAAAAATGTTTTCTGCCATAAAACAGCTTATCGTCTAAAATAACATATATTGCTATTTTTGTCGAAATATTTATACAAAACGTATAAAAATGCCAAACATAATAGAAACATATTAAGCTTTTTGAAAAAAATGTGCTGAAAACCACAAAATCTATCTGATAAACTTTCATGTTTAGGTATGGTATGTTTGAAATGAGATGTTATGTCTTTATCTCTATTACCGTACTCTTATTTGTGAAATTCGTACAAAATATCGAATTCTTGTAAATAGCTATATAAAAAGTTTTTAAATTTTAATTTTCCGTGTCCATAACTATTAAATTTATCATCTATACCATAAAACATTGCAAAAAAATTAGTTAGAATAGTTTTATCACTAAATAAATTTTTTTTTTTGCATAATTCAAGTATTTTTACAGCATATTTGAGTAAATATTGGCAGCATGTAAGTTATTAGGTCATAAAATGCAATTTATTTGGCATATAAATCCGGTCTCTACTCATGAGTCATGACATTACGGTACTTTAAAAATGAAAAGCAGCTAATTAATACGGTCTTGTAACCGATTCATCTAAAATTCCAACTGGTTACTAAAAGATTAAACTTCATTGCAGGTTTCACCAACTACAATGTTGTTATGATTCGTCTCAATTAGTAGCTCAACCAGAGTGCATAAATACTTCTGCTTAGTTACTCAAGCAATTAATCCACCTATCAAGTAACAGTGCAAGCAAGCATCCCAAACACACACATACAGTAACTCCTTGTTGACTTCACTGATGCATGATGAGATGAATAATCAATGTCATAAACAGTCTTGACCAATACTTTGGAAAAATCAATCAACGTTGCTAAAAACAACGTTACTACCTGATATCGTCACATCTACAGAAAGCCATAACTTTCAATTTTGACTTTTCGATTATTTGTTACCAGTTGTCACAGCGTTAAAATTACCATGGGAACAAGTTACGTTATCTTTACCTACGGTAACTGTAATATTTACAACACTGCTTTAATTCACTGCCAAATAAACTTCCGTAGAAAGCATATAATTATGTACTCTTAGAATTTTACACCATCAATTATTAAACAACACATTAGAGACTTCGGCGAACCACAATCAACAATCAACTTTACATTTATAACTTACAAAAATCTTGTTGAACTTACATTAGCATGCAATTTATAATTTATACGTTACATGTCAATTTTCCACCAAGTCATTATTAAACCAACAAACGTTCTCGAAAGCTAACGAAAACTAACAGCAGCAAATAAAGTCAATATCCAAGGTTTGCTATTAAAGTTGCATAAAACTCGGCGTCTTACCGTCCCTAAATAATACACACCCATCCATCGAAAACAAGGCTGCAAGCCAAGCTGAATAATAAATGCGCGTCCATACTTTTGCAAGTTTGCTCAACTTTTTATGCGCACCCTTTCGTACCATCAACGGCAAAACTCCGGAGACCTAGTGCAACTTAAATTTTAACCAAACGCGTGATGAATTGTCGGGTCTGCGCGAGCGGCCTCGTTCGTGCGATTTAAAGAAGTTGCATCGGATGTAATAAGGGCATTAGACTCGGTCTCCGGCTCTGCTAAATCATTTGGTAATGGGAGCTAATGGGCCACTCGCTTCGCGTAAAACGTGTTAGTCGCAGAAACAATTTGCCCATGCTCAGGTGGCTACCACTTTAATGGCACCTATACACAAAAGGAGCATAAAAATGTGAAACACCCCTCCCCCCTTTCCCCCTTCCTTCCTTCCACGTCCCCTTTTCACAATCTCCCTTCGAGTCCTTGCAGAGAAAAGCTCTTGTATGAATAAATGATGTGTTTGAAATGAAGCCAACGCGTCCTATTTGAGTAAGCCGGGTCAGGGTATTTAGTTGACCAAGTGTTGCAACTTAGTTTTAAGTGGAGCGAATAAAAGTTTTAAGAAGAAAAGGGGTTTTGGGAGGAGTTATTTTAAGGATGAATCAGGCCAATATTAAAATGGAAAACATAAAACATTACTACTTTGCAACCTGTACCTCAAGGTAATCAGTTCAGCACCAAATATATAAAGTATCAAACAACATAAAAATAAACAAAATAAAACTGAATAGTGGGAATGCAAAAAATAACGTCTATAGTACATTGCATCAGTAAAGAATGGTAAAACAACCCGTCGTTATTGGTTAACCCTATTAATTAACCCTCCCAATATACAGTACACCCATTACCAAAAATGGATAAAATTTTATGGCAAATTTCTGCCTCAAAGCTGAAGCGCCGTTAGTCAAATCTTGTTACTGTAAAATGGAGTAAGTTTGACTACGAAATATACGAATGTACTTTAAAAAACATTATATGCCATTTTCTTAGTGAAAAAATATTGTATTTTAAAATTTCTTACCTTTAAAATAAACGATGATGATTTAAAAATTATTTATAATAGTTGTTTAGTGATATCATGTTATCTTACAAAAATTCAAGATTAACCCTTTGTAAAATAATCATTTTAGACAATAAAAATTCATTCCTGTAAATATCCAATACTTTTTATTATTTATATAGCATCACCATTTATATTATGATGGGTCACTAATGACTCTTGATATCATTACAGTAATCACTGGCAACCCAAGCAACACTTGTATCATACTTTTTAATAGTTATCACCCACACCACCAGGTGATAATTTTACTAGTTTTGAATAAAGTCACTTTTCGTTGCGGCATCAACGGCTCAATCTAAGTGGAAAACTTGCAAGAGAAATATCTTTATCCGCAAACAATTCCCTTGAAGCACCCATAGAAAACTTGATATCAATGGCATGTTTTGTCCTCCGCTCATCGATTGTTGTATCACTCTTTTTGTGTACTTAAGCTACTGTTGCAGGTAATGGGAATTTGTCCTGTAGCCACTTGAACAGGAATTGCTTCTGCTTTTCACCAAGCCTGGCTTTTGTCCTCTAGCATTAGTTCAAGTGTCTGCTGCTCCTTTGTTTCTTATTCACAAACATCCTTTTTCATTTTCAACTTTCTTTGCAAAGTGGAAAATGCAGCCAAACAACAAATGAGGCAAGATTCAAGACTCATACAAAACATTCAAGTTGTTGATTAAAACTTGTGCCAAACTGTTTTTCTTCTTCATATTTGATGATGATTTTTGAATTTCTAATAAACTTGCTTTTTTTTTCTTGGTCTTAAATTTTACAGAGGAAGTTTTCAATTGGATTTTTGCATCCGGCAATTAGATTGTTGAAATGGAAATGCCATTCTATTGGAATCTAATTACCTCTAACACTTAATTCCATTAATTAATGCGATTAAGTGTTATTTTTTTACACTTTTCATGCTGCTCCGAGGCAAGTTTTTAATTAGTTTGTTTGTAATTGATCAATGATAGAAAGGAAGACAAATAATTTGGATCATGACAACAATCTGTTGGGTTTTCATTAAGAGAAATTGATGGGTAACGAATATCTGCGAATTAAATACGATTCGGATGTTGACGTTCGATAACAGCGATGTATCGATTGTGTCGCGCAGTAAATGTCTAATACGTCTTAGTAACTCCGAAAGAATGACTTAAGAACTATTGAAAAGCTCAACCAAAACCAGATATTGTCTCTTACGATGCTAACTTTACATTCAATTATCTCGCAAGATATTAAGAGATGCTTAAAACAACTTAAGGCAACAATATACGGTAACTCGGTAAGACGATTGTTTAGTCATAATATCACAATCCATAACGATCTGTGATTGACAAGTAAAAAAATTTTTTTTTGTAAAATAATAGTTGAAGTAAGTTAACAATAAAAGTATACAGTAATAAAACATAAATGAAAATGTGTCTTATAAATACATTCTTAAAGTAATTAAAACATTTCGAAAAATCGACATATAGCGTATACTACAGTCAATCCGAACATAGGCGGGACTGGGAAAGGTGGCCGAGTATGGGAGCGGCCGAGTATGAGAGAGTATTTATTGTAGGGAAACAATAAATTTTAGTAAGTTATAAATATAAAACCGATTGTTGCTTAAATTTCTGCATTTCTGCAAATGTATATTGACAATTCTTAGCTTCAATAGATGCCGCGCTAACTAAACGCTAATACGCAATGAAGAAACACGAGAAAGAAAAAGGATTTTGATAGACTATCAACACCACTTCACTTAAATTGACTCAAATGACCTTATTGTCCACTCCTCAAGCCCGGTCCTTCTTTCCTTCCTTCCCAATACGTAACCCTTATTACCACTCTCCGAACATTGTGATGAAAAGTGAACGAACGCTCTCGAATCAGGATACAACGGTGCAATCGAATGCTGTTTCCAAGTGCATGGGAGTGGCAGAGAAAGGTGGCAGAGCGTTGCATCGACCGATTTTTCTCTCTCTCTGTACATAAAACGCTGACCGAAGTCTACTTTAGGGTTTTGTAAATAGTGACCGTGCAACTACAAATTTAACGCATCACCTCCACTTCTAAACAAATCATTGCGTGATTGGTCCTGGGGGAGTATTGTACGCGATTTGAAATCAACTCGAGTTTGCCAAACCAGTGCGATGACTTAGCGCGTTTTCTTTGCTCGGCAGAAGTTACAGAAGCAAGAAATAGACAGAGCTTTTGGCACTGACTTAGGTCTAGAACTGCACTAGTAAGATATTTAACTCGTGCAAGAAACCTCTTCGCATCTAACAACCAGTGACTTTCCGATTTCAATAACATTGAAACTGACCAATAATCTCGTATAAATATAAAGTCAAACCCCGATGTAGCGTCATCGTTCGGACCAGCTAAAAAATGTCGCTATATCGAGGTTCACGTTACAAGCGAGCAAGTTTTAAGTTGCCACCTTATGCTAGGAAAAAAAAGATTTTAAAATGGGGTTTACGCTACATCCGAGTACGTTACAATAAGGTTCGACTGTACTGTTACCTAAAATTATTTTGTAAATTATTCAATACAATGCAGGGTGTATTAAAATTGAGTAATGCGGTACTTTAAAATTGTATTATTGAATAAGATATTTGTACCGTAACGTCTTGTGTCACCTCACATTTTTTACTCCACAACTAATACAAGTAGACAACAACAAATATCAAACTATAAAAGACTAGTAGTACACCCGCGCTACGCTACGGGATACAGTAGCTTTTTTTTGGGGGGGTTTTTAATTGTGTTGTTTACAGTACGGTAGCTTTTTTTTTTTTAATTATTTATTTATTTATGTTGTTTTCAGTGGATAGGTTTAGATCCCGTCCTGGTTTTCATTTTGTTCCCGCCAGTGTTGCAATGCTGTTGCATCACTGGTGTTGTCAGTTTTTCCCACCATCCCATGCAAA
>JAQFZP010001770.1:0-17036 GCA_034695745.1 Geophilus truncorum
TAGTTTACACCTTTTGTCTATTACACCACCACAGTGTAATGTTACTCTAAATGAGAGTTGAAATAGGGACAAGCTGTAAACACTTAAAAAAGTATACTTTTACACCTTTTTACTCTTTTATTTTTTACAGTGAACATGGATTATTGTCCTGCTGGAAGTAATTGTTCCCATTGTAATAAAACATTGGGAAACCAGGTGGTCATAATAATGTGGTTAGCAGTGAATGTAGTTAGAGTTTATATGCCTAAAGTTGTTCGTATAATATACTGTACTACTTATAAATGCTTACATGTCATTATCCGGAAGCACTAATGCGTATACTTGTATGGTTTCGATATCGTCAGAATTATCACAAATTATTCGCGACAACTTGATTTTCCTTATTTCTTGTAATTGCTCTTAAAAAACGGAAAAAATTTAAAAAGCAATTTACAGATTTTGTATTATGTAAAAAAAAAAAAAAAAAAAAAAAAAAAAAAAAAAAACCTGGCGTAAATGATGACTGCCATCCTTGGTTTTCGTGCCAAAAGCGATCACCTTTTCTCAAATTTCTGAACTGCAATCCGATTATGCACGCAAAAGTCGGACCCACCATAGCACCTTGAAGTGGCCGTTCCGAAATTCCAGCTGTCCATAAATCAATATCGTCTGGGTGTCTTATGCCGAGAAATAATTCAAAAAAAAAAATTAAAAATTAAATACAGACTTCGATGTACTCAAGTGGTGATTAATATACTGCAAAAATTCATATGTAAGTACCTATATAACTCACGTAACCTCAATATCGTGTCATTATTGAGCGTGTTACTGAATTCTTCAAACGTTTTTGCTCTACCAATTCCACAAAATTCTCGATAAGAATTGTATCCGGGCACACCGTGATCTCGACCTCTTTGAATATTTATTGCTGCCAAGTCTAAGCCGAACGTGTCACCTGGTCTTTCGAATAGATGATTCGTCACCTGCAATGAAATTTTTTATATTTTAAACTAGAATTGATATTTCTAACAAAATTTACCTCTTGGCTCAAGGCAGAATCAAGAGCCCAGGCTGCAGAGTTAACAAAACCAAGAATAAATTGATCCATCCATCCTGCACGGTATAAGTCAAATGGTTGTCTGATGACAGAACCAAGTCGTTGGGAACCTAAATTTAAATTGTAAAAAATTATTTTATTCAGGAAATTTTCAAATAATTGACTCCTTTTTTGAACTTGGATATTTAAACAAAACTATTCGTAACATATTAACCCTTTAATTATCAGCTCGTAATCCAAAAGTTAATACTGCATACAGTACAATTCTATAGTATTCGATTTTAGGAGAATTAACTTTAAGATGAGTAATAAGTCATTTAAATTCCAAAAATCAAGTGTGATTGGTTTTTTTTAATATTCAATTTCAAATTGGGGTTACCGGTATTAATTTTGATATTCCCTACATATAGAATATTTCTAAAATTAATCTAAAAAATTACGGTACTTTACCAATGGGTTGATGAAACTTATTGAATCGTTCGATTGTTGTTGGGACCAAACTGTGTCCAAATCGAAAAGCCGACGTCAAAAACGAGGAATACAACGTCGGATTTATCTTAGGATCGTAGCCATCATAATATCCCTGAGAGAGCGAAAAAAAAACATAATTCGATCAATTTGATAAATTAATCGTATTTAAAAGAAGAAACACACTTGTTTAAGTAAAATTAACCCGTATCTCTCCATCACATGTTTTCCCAAAAGCATTGGCAAGAATTCGTTGAAAGTTATGTGTTGAGAAATAGTAGCCATTATGTGCCGAGCTTCTTGATATAACTTTTCGTCATTCCACTGAGGATTTATCTGTGATAAAAAAAAAAAAAAAAAAAAATCATATCATAAACTGTCAAATAGACGCCCTCGTGCTGCTGCATTGTTAAAGAGCCTTCATAGTATGCATGCTTGGAATAAATTAAACATTTTCTAATTACTTGGTTCAATTGTGCCGCTACTCTATTATGATGTCTCATCATAAAAGTATGCAATACCGTCAACATGATTTGTTCGTTTGCTCGGATGTCTCCAGCTTGGAAACAAAAAATATTTGGATTGGGACGAAGACATATTTCGTCCGGTCGCTGTTGTTTCAGTGGAAGTAAATCTTTCAGCCCGAACTGGCGAAAAGCAGGAGTCGTGCGTAATTGGCCGCCTTGAAAGGTTCTCAGAGACGCTGCCCACTCGTTGGTCAATCCATAGATGTAATTTGCATCAAGAACTGACGTTACTTGATCCATTTGAGCGCGAGTTCCTGAATGAGAAAAATCATTAGGGACCAAACTAGCAATTAACACAAACAGAAAATGACGTGTTTGAATGTTTTGCATAAAGTTTTAACATATCAAAGTGTCTAATTTTCAATGCTAATTCAAACCTAACCCAATTTACAGCCCGGTGTGATTGCAGCTGCCGATCGCACGAATTCCATGCACCGGGCCTGGATTGTGTCTCCAGGTGGAACTTCGATTGGAAAGCAATTGGGATGTCGCATTTGAAATGCACGATTACAACAAGCAGGTTCGTCTCCGTTCTCATCTACATAATTGAAAGCAAACAAATTTTATTGCAATCGCATTACCATTTCGCATTATTTTTTCGTAAAACATTACTTTCTGTGGCAGACGCCATAGCCATGTCGTGATCGGTGAGTTGTCCCCATCCGACAAATAATATTGTCGTGGCGTGGTCGAGTACGTTTCCTGTGTCTCTGTGCATGACAGCGCTGAGAATTCGAGGGTTTGGCAAAGGTTGATTGGTTGTGCTCATTCTCGGTGCGTCGACGCCGTCGGCATATGCCGGTGGAACAAGTCGTTGTAATGCCATTCTTGTAGATCCCCACTGGGGATTATCTAAATTATTACACAATCCAGTAATTTGACGATATCTTTGTTCTTGGCATTTGAAAGGCTTGAGGAAATTAGGACAAATTGAATTGATTGCAGTTTTGCTTGTGTCCACCATTGGCAGTGCAGTGAAAACTGCAACTGGTGATAAATTAAATCTAAAATTAAAAATTAAAATTTTATGTCATTGGTTGATTTTTAAAAAAAGTGTGTTGTGTTGCTAAATGGCAGTTCACAACATTTTTAACACATTATTTTTTGAATGTTAACTGGTAATAAACTTGATGGCTTACTGTCGAGCTAAAATTTTAGACACTTCTACGATTATTTGGCCGTTTATACCAATGTCTGTCGTTGACCATTCTCGACCTCGAGGATTTCTAGGTCCTGAAAAAAATTGTGTTGTAGATTACAGAAATACACTTTATGTTGTTTAGTTTACTTACCTATTGTTTGCCGAGCTTGGAAAAATGCTTGATTAATTGCTTCGAAAGGGACGCATATGTTGGTTCCTCTGAGAGCAAATAAAAGATTGTTTTATACTTTACCTAGTTCTATAAATTTAAGACCTGGATGAAAACAATTGTTTATGTTTGGAAAATTGACTGTTGTAAAAAAAATTCTAAAAATTATACAACAAATTGCTAAAGAATTAAAGAATTAAAAGTGTCCATATTTCTTAAACTGTTTTAAGATCAACAAAAATTGGATTTAATGAATGAAAACAGGTTGAATTAGACAATATGTTGACATAAACAAATTATTTCATCTTGTTCTGGTCTTAATTTTATGGAACTGGGTTGGGTGTATTAGTAGCAAATATATTTTACTGGAATTTTAAAAATTGCGCAATCTAAATGCATTCTTTAGACACTGGAACCCGCGAGTAACGCCGTACTCGCTTATAGCGTAATCTGTGTTATAACGTACGGTAACTTTTAGTTCCCGGCTGAAACCTTTTTCCAGCTACAGAATAAAATTCGAATATAACGTAAACGTTTACAGTGGAAACCCGCTTATAACGTAACGTTTTTAAGGTTCGAATATGAAATTTACTCTATTATAACGGAGATGTCATTTTCAAGCCGGTCCTTAGAGAATCGTTATAAACTGATTCCACTGTATTTTGATATGCGATTAAATTTGTAACTTATATTTGAGATTGCAATTAAATTTGTAACTTATATTTGAGATTGCAATTAATACGAAAAATTTAAAATTTATATTTTTACCCTGAAATTTGGTTACTGCTACCATTAGGAATGACTAATGCACAATTTGATTGCTGTTGGCATTCACCTATTGTAAATACAGATACAATAAAAGCATATATAGTCCGCCACCTCCGTAATAACCTGGAAAGAAAAAAAATAATTAAGGTATACAGTAATTTTTTTAATTTCTTTTTCGTTTCAAAAAAAGTATAAGAAAAATATACCGGTACGGTACGTTAAATAATAAGGATAACACAAAAAATAAATTTTCTTGATTTCATTTCATATCTTCTAAAGATGCTTTTTAACTTTGTAAAAATAGAGAAATAAAAACGCAAACAAAACAATTACGGTACCAAGTATTTTCATTCTCACCAGTTTTTAATGCCTGGTGTGGCGGATTTTAAATTTTGGTTGTTTATTGTCACATAGTATCTCAGGCAAGAGATTTTCTCGTACTTGAACTATACGGTACAGTTTACTATCACTAGAACCAATAAAAGGCTCGACAACTCGAATAATTTTCAATATTTTTGATAAAATAAATTATTTGTTAATAATGATTTTTATTTTTTTATTTATTACTGAGCTACGTCGTGACAGCGGTCTTTTGGCAGCTCCGAATTTCCCCCTTTTCCCTCCGAGTCAATTAATCATCAATTAGGGTGTAGTTAAATCATATTTTAAAAATAAAAAATTGGGCACGACACGAAACCTCTGACATTCGTTTTCATCACGTTGGCCACGTGCAACAGAAAAGCACGGGGGAAAAAAAATAAATGGTAGCAAATGTGTTAATAGTTTTTGGCTGCCGTTTTTAGTGGTTATAACGAACTGAAATTTATGATGTTTAGGGCCAACGTGATTTAATTCGTTAGTAGGTGTGGAGAAACCTTCGCACGAATTTGCCTAAGGTATATTCGTGAAGAAATTCGCAAATAGATTTTATTAAAAATCAAATTGATTTGTCTATTAAGTTTTTCATTACGGTAACCTTAATACACTTTCATAGTTTTTTTTTTAGCTGTGTAGCTTTTTATTAGAATGGTGAGTAGATAGGCAGCCATGTTGCTTCAATTCACTCGCTTAAGTGACTTCAGAGTCAGCATTCTCAGAATGCACCACTTAACCTTAAAGTTAAGCGAGGCTGCCTATTTACTTTACATTTAGCGACTGTTATTACTTTTTCTGGCATATTGTTGTCGGATTTTGAATGTTAACTAGTAACAAAGTTGATGGCTTAATTACTGTCGAGCTAAAATTTTAGACGCTTCTACGATTACAAGAAACTTACAGCTGCTTTGCTGGTTAAGTGTGCGGTTCTGAACACATGTTTTTTCATTATTATAATTTCAGGGTTTAAAATTTGTTTAAAAATTTGTCTTGAGTTCAGGGTGTGATTGTCAAAGTTAGGCTGTTTTTATCTTTATTTATTACCATTATTTCTTGCAGGCCTTATAAGCCCTTAACATCTTAATTTATTTTAAATTTCATGAAATAGACTTTTCAAAGGTCTACTTTTCAATCTCTATCTTCTGAAATCTTTTCTTCTTATTCCAGAGAAATTTATAACTTTTTTAAAATTGAAATTTTTATGATTTCGTTCAGAAAATTTCGATAATTTCATTTCATTCATAGTCCCAAAAATTCCTCCAATTTGCTGGAGAAGTAACCATTTCCCCAGGCTCAAACCCTGAGTCAGGGGAAATGGCTCCAAACACAAAGCCTACAGCTGAGTCCGTAATATACAGTACAATGTAAAAAAAATAATGTAAAATTAAACTACAATATATTTATCACAAGTTGATGAAGTTCAAATGATTGTTAATTATTAATGGAGGTATTTATATTGGTATAATATATTTGTTTATTTTTATATATATTTTTCAAATAAAATTAATTATTTTTAGAAATTGTTAATTTTTTATGTTATTTTTATTTGAAATTAAAAAAGAAAAAGTTAAAAATTATATGGCAGGTTCCATTCAATTTGGGCGCCTTGCATTTAGGCACATTTTGTTGCATTTGGGCGCGGAGTTAATTAGGGCGCCATAATTAATTTTCAGTTTACTTTTAATTGTTTGGCACTGGCACAACTAGCCGCATTCAAAAAGGTGAGTAGCTGTTTTCTTAAGAAATGAGCTCGGTGATTGGTTGAACACAGCAGTTAAACGGTAGTGACGTCATCCAACACACAACACACTTAAGACTCATCTTTTTGAATGCAGCTACTGTGTTTCATTTGGGCGCAAATAATTTTAGGTTGTATTTAGGCGTAAAATTTTGGCTAGTCACTGAAGCACATGGAAAAAGACACAGTGAAATCAAGACGCTCGGTAAAGACGAGAAGACACATGACAAAATTGAGAAAAATGGCGAAAAACATATCATTTTTTTTTAATTTTTTCATGCCCTATAGATTTTTATATTAATTTCTCTTTAATATCTTCATTGTTTTTGTTTGCAATAGACTGTAAAACAAATTTTAACTGAATTTGTTAATATCATATTCGTTCCTGCAGTAAAATCAATTTGCCAATTAACTAGAATTTTTATATCGAGTATCATTACTGCTATACAGTCGAACCCCATTACAACGAAAAATTTGTTTAGTATAACGGGTTTTCATTGTATCAGATCCCCGATGTCACAAAATTGCTCGCTATATATAAAATTGCTCGCTAGTTTTCTTCAATATAACGAATTTTATTGTTGTAATGAGTTGTCTCGATTTAGTTTGGGTGCCACTAAAAGAAAAAATAACGACAAAAATGCAACTACCATATTAAATAACGAATTAAACGTCGCGTTAATGTTTATTACCGTACGGTACGTAATTTCGTAATCGGATAAATACTAATACGACGTTTATTATGTCACACTGTTTCGTTATGTGCTGGTTTTTGTTATAAGCGAGTTCTTTATAGCGGAGTTCGACTGAAATTGTTTATTCAATGCCGACCCAATTTTTCACGCACACCGCGTGAAAATCCTTTACACTCCTTCTTTTTGTTTTGAGATCACGATATATTAATAGTTGACCACACCCACACAAACTTTCATTCATTAACTCTACATGAAAGAATAAATAGGTTACAAGCGACGATTTTTCTTTCTTTCTTGCCTCTTTCTTCCAGCTACGAAGAAACAAGATTTCAAGGTGGGTCGAAACAACAAATATAATTAGGTTAGTGAAGTGGGTTCTCAAATAAATAATTAATATTCGCTGTCATTGACGCGTTTTGTGCGTGATTCCTGCTCTTAGGGATATTTGTGTGTCATTACTATACAGCAACAACTTGATCATTAGGTATTTTTTTAAATTTATAAGGCAATTTTCGAGTCAATTTTTTGATGCCTTGTGCATTTAAATCGTAAAACTGAACTACAACCCCTGGCTAAAACTTATACTTGTAATGCAGATGTCGATACAGTCAACTCTCTTATATCCGGACATAAGCAAAGTTCGGAAAAGTGGCCGAAACATTTGGCCGGATAAAAGGGGTGGCCGGATATTAGTATGGCCGGATATAAGAGAGTTAACTGTATCATGTTTTTTATGTTATTGAGATTGTGAGAGATTTGTTAAATTTACACATTTTCAATATATTTCCATACTCAATTTGAATAATGACGTCACAAAATCCTACAGAACTCCATATAAAGATTCAACCAATCACAGCAGTGGTCGAAGTGGCGAAACTTTATCTACGTCATTTCTCAACTCTGATAAACTAGGTGTTTGTTTTAACTGCTCTGCTTGTGTGCCGCATTATGATGTTAAGAAGATCTATTATTCTACAAGCGATAAACAAGGGTAATGAAACTTCACATAATTTGTTACTTGACACTAGCTTTTCCTTGACATTAAAACTACATCCGTGAAACAAAAGTGGGTCGTTTGCAATAAGACGGGTGGCTTTAGGTCAAAAGTGACGTCATGAATGATCACACCAGCAATTATATTGTATTGTGATTGTGATTTTATTTTTTATTTTATTTATTTTTTTTTTTTTAATGAATGTCATCCGAAACCAGTCAAGAAAATTCGTCGAAAAACGATTAAAATAATGAAAGTGGGGCAAAATAAAAATAAATACGGCACCGTAGTTTTCTGTTATTGAAATGCAAACAAATTAGTTTCTCGCAAGGTGCCAAAGTATAGTTGAGATCCGGCTTTCTGACAAAATCATGCCACATATTATGCATTCTGAAGCTTATAGTCGTCAATTGCAGAGGCGGAGGAAGCCAAAGTAGGGAGGGGAAGGGGCAAGTTTAGCGGTCACGACCTGACCCCTTACCCACGGCTAGAAATGGTCACAATGATATGCACAAACTGTACGGCTTCACTTTTATTTATCCATACAATTCTATAGCATTTCCTGTTGTTATTTAGGCACATTTTGTAAGATTTTCACATACTTTATTATAGTTGTAGGTATAATTATTAATTTAATCTGTTTGCATTTATTTTTATTATTTAAAATTTGGATGTCACTTTTGAATTTCTGTAATTTAGTTATTCGATTTGCTTACAGAAGACGCCTTTTTGGAATGTTTATATCACTTACTGGAGGTGAATTCACTAACGAGTTAACAACATTGTAAACTCGTAACAACCAAAATTTGTTGTTATTTGCAATAATTTTTACAATTTAACAATAATCGAAATTCACAAAAATTTTTGATTGTTACTACGTAGTAATGTTGTTATTAGTAATACTCTTAGTGAATCCACCCCCTGGACTCATTCATTCACTTTTCCACACCAAGATTCATCCAACATCAACAATTCCCACAGAATAAACAGCAATAACATTTACTTCCTTGTTCAAACAGTGCAAAAACAGTTACAAAAAATATAAATTCAATAGCTGCAACTTGGATTTTATTTTTTAAAGCTGTAATTTAGCAAGCTAAAACTAAATTATAGACAGCTAATACATTTATGCGTGTGTAAAAATAATAAACATTAACGATGAAAATCTCAACTTGTTGCAAACTACGATACCGGAACTAAATTTGATGTGTGCTACAGGTTGGGAAATAGTCGATGAATATTTATGACATGTGTGAAATAGAACGTGTTAACTTAAACATCAAGTTGAGCATCTGTCACATTAACTCGATTTTGTCTCGCGGTTTTGGAAACAAATCTTAGCATGTGTTCTGACCTAGTCCAAAGAGAACTTTCTTGCAATTAAGAATTGCTCTTGTATGTTAGCCATTAATTGTAAGTTGTCATAGTTTTAGTATATATTGTTATATATTAATTGTAATTCTTTGAATATTTACACTATACGAGAGAGAAGCATTTAAGATGCTTAAACACAGTTGACAACTAATTAAGCTTTAAAAGAATTGACTATTGTGTTGAGATTTGAGAATGAAAATTTCTCAAGGAAAAAAAAACACAATTGCCAAGTAGGTTGAAATTTATAACCTACATTAAACAATTCTTTTTCGCACAATTGCTATTTAGCTGAAAAATTTCATCTTTGGATAATTTAACACTTTCTTTGATTGCTAACAAGGGAAAATTTAAAAATGTTAAATTATTTTGCTCATTTATATACGGTATATTAAAATAAAAGATAATTAGAAATAAATTAATTAAAAAAATGTTATTTAACCATATGATAAAATCCAAGATAAAATTGATTTGAATTTTAAAATTATTGTACCAGTACGTGGAAGTAAATGATTGGTTTGTTTGTTATATTTCAAGTTTTGGTTCAGATACGAGCGTACATTTTATTCTTGTTTGGTTAGTTTAAGTGGGCATGGACATGATCTGAATATAAAGTGAAGTACAGGCCTAAATCTAATTTTGCTTAACCCAAAGGCCCACACAATATTTAACCTTCAATTTTATATGCACTTTAGTTCCATTTGTTGAAGTTGAACTTTGAAAACAAACACTCGTTATGCAAATCAAATCAAATCAAAACTATTTTTCCTCATTTTTTTTTAAATAGAAAAAATATTTAGAATATCTATACTAAAAAATAATTATTTATCTGTGACCCAATTAACTTACAAGAATCATTCATCATTTTAAAAAGTTATATAAGAACGTCCTTGCGGAGCTACTCCTTTGTGACCTTGAAGCGGCCGTTCAACTTGCATCATATCAAACCATATAAAACAAACTACAAAACGAACAGATTTTAATTCAGCCTACCACAACTATGAAGTATCAAAATGCACATCATTGAATGCAGGATATATAAAAATTTCATTTTAAATGGCTTTACTTACCCCATTTTTCAATTGCTAGTTTCTCGCTGCTATTACAGTAGATCCTAGTCTTGCACTAAACTAAGCGAAAAGCACCGGGCTCGTGGCGCCCAACTTTTATACGAGAAATCCGGCCCCGACAGTGTCCTACTTTTACAGCCAATGTGTTGAGACGAGGCAGAGGCAGAGGCAGAGGCATAGGCAGAGGCAGGAGCAAAGGCAGAAGCAGGTGACTTGTTAAAAAATGGCGCACATTGCCTGGTCTTAATTTTTGCAGGAGGATGAACTGCAAGTGGTTTTAGTAGTGGAAGATTTTAAAATTGTACAATATTTGGTTTATATAATTGTTAATAGTAATTAACCTACAGTAGGTACTACGTAATAATGTAATAAATAATGTAGAATAACGTAACTAAAATCATTCATCCAGATATAGACTAATGCATCTTCATTTCTTTTCATTTCACCAACTCTGCTTACCTATTCCTAACTATTTAGGAATAGGTAAGTGACAACCCTGATACACACAAGTGAATATACGGTGGCTTTTATTTAAGTGAATACCGGTACCTCTTCGATTGTATTTTGCAGCTCTTCCGTGATGTTTCTTTGATAGATACTGTACGTACATGATTTATAATTGTTTTTCTAAGAAATGAAGAAAGAAATTGACCTTATTGGAAACAAAAGAAAAAAAATACAACGGCATCTTCTGTATGTGAAAGTGATGATATATTTAGATATATTTAAATATGATGTTTGTATGTAAGTGTTGTAGTGAAACACTTTTTGTAGCGATTCACTCGAGAAATTTATCTGATCAGGGTCATTTCCTTTTAGAGTTATTTATTTTCAAATTGTAACAAAACAAATTCAATTCTATTATATGTGTTGTAATTGCTACTTTACTCCTTGGGCTAATCTAGGATGATTGATAATTATGCTAAGTAGGTCTAATTAAATTATTGATAAGAATTTGGTTGACAAAAAAGAGATACTGGTAAGTCAATAATGATTTCCGTTGCCGAAAGATCAAGATCAAAGAGATTTACAGTATAAATGTTTTAATTTACTTTTTCACAGCTGTGACATCAGGAAGTGAATCTGAGTGCCGGATTTCAAAAGGTAGTGATTATCAAAGGCCTTGAAATTGAAGGGGATGACCTTGAGATGAAAAGACCTACTTCACTGTTTGCTGAGCAGATAAATAGCTCGAGTTGATAAATTGATTATACAGTAGAGTTATTAATACATGATCTTGTAAAGACCCCAGCAGTAGCATTTCATACTGACCCAATATTGACCTATATATTAGTAATATATTGGCTTTCTATATTGGGTTAATATTGAAATGGTACAGTTTGATTTATTGGTTCAATATTGGTTTACGGTACCGTACTATATATTGGTCAAAGATTGGTTTCTTATGCATTTGCTTTAAGCAATTTTTGTCGTAGGTGGCTTAGATCGGCTGGCTTAACCACTACAGTAGATGGACATAAATATTTTTTAGTAAAAACATGCAATTCCAATTAGCTGAATATTTCAGTCTATTTGCCTATTAGCTAATACATGGGCTATTTAATTGAGAATTAAAAATAAATAGTAGATAAAACATAAATAGTAAATAAAATACTAAAGGACTCTCTTTGATGATGTATAATATAACACTGTAGTACGGTAGTGGCTCAGTTCTTGGCCCAATATTCTAGTACAATGTCTCTTCATGACGCAAATGACGGTACCGTATGGGATATTAAGATGGTGTCAAAAGTTTTAAATACAAACACTATATTGTCGGCATGATTTGTAAATGTTTAAAGTAATTGCCAGTTTGTAATTAGATGGTCTGGTATATTCATTTTTAAGATTCTTTTCTATTGATATTTCTTGTATATTCTTTCTCGAAAGGAGTGCAGTTTAGGAAGAAATAGATTAAAATTTCAGTAAAAACAATTAACGAATTTTACTATAATTTTAAGGGGTAAAGATCACGTTTATTCGCTGCCTAATAAATAAAATAAAAAAAAACCAAAAATAAAAAACAAAACAAAAACCATAACACTCACATTCTGAATAGCTTACAGTAAGTTTCTACTCATTTATGTATACCATCTACTGTATTGTCTTAATAATATACTAAGCGCTTTAAGAAAATAATATGATTTTAAAAATTGTTTTGTCAGCCATAATAATTTTTATTTTTGCTTTTAAAATTATTGCAAAAAAAATTATAAAATTATTTTATGATCATACTTGCTTAATGTAATTACCGGTACTGTGAAATAAAGTTTTTTTTTCTTTGAATAAATTTAAATTGTGTTAAGAATTTATTTTTAAGATTTAAAATTATTATACTTTATTTAATCTGCTGTTTATTTGTTTATTTGTTTATTTGTTTATATATTTTGTTATTTTTTTTATTTATTGATTTATTGATTTATTTATTTTGTTTATTAATAGACATCTGTAATGTCAGTTAAGTGTGTGTTACATTCACTGACAATGGAGTAGTCCATACGCCACTTGAAAATGAATTTTTTTGTTGATTTGTATTTGTTGTACCAAGTGTAGTTGTATTACTTGTAGGTGTACTACTTGTAAGAGTACCACCTGTGGGCATACCCACCACTGTGGTTGTATAAATTGTCGTTATGCCATGGTTGGTACTACCCAAAGCTACAGTTTCAGCTGGAGAAGTTGATTCAACACTTTCTTCGCTCTCCGTCGTTCGCTTATTCTCTTGAAGTATTTCTTTGACTTGTTTTACTTCGCTCTGGACTTTTTCTATTGTTTGCTCCAATTCTTTTATTTTGTTATCTGTGGCTTTTCCTTTGCTTACAACTTCATCAAATAGCAGTTGAACGTTTTTCGTTGTTTGTTTGTGATAATGGTATTCAGTTTCATCCGAAGAAGGCGTTGTCGAGCTTTTATCTTTTCGTTGGTTAAGCCGTTGTCGCCAGTCTGCAAAATCATTTGGAATTAAATTACCATACATTATATTAAACTAATAGCACTAAACAATCGATAACAGATTTAGGTAAAATTAGTTTTATCACTATTCTATTCTACTTTTGTTCACATTTATTGTTGGATTATTATTAGTATTATTACGTATGTTTATATGTGCATAATCAATATGTGTTTATTCATCACAATATTAAATTCTAATAATTATCGTGTAGAAGGATTTTTGTATTGTTTATACATTATTCATTTATTCTTATGTATTATTGATGAAATATTGGAATTTGTGAAGTTAGTGCCTTAAGTAGAAGGCAGGGCAGGACTGTACATGAGAAGTACGGTACCAGCATTGGTATATTCCAATCTCCTGTACCGTATTTATTTTGTTTACGTTTGTCAGTTGGAATAAAGTTTACGAATACGATACATGTGTGGGTTGTTTCGTCTCTTTGGATTTATTTAACTGCAAGTGAATTGTGAGTGAAACTGGATTGATTACAACCTCTAACAAATGGTAGCAGAGAATGATTTCTTGAAGGAACTAAGTGTGAAACGTGAAAATAAGTGAGAAAACGACAAAAAACGAGTGATGTGAAGAAAAAGTGTGAATTAAAAAATCATGAGTTAAAAATGCCGATAGACGCATTGAAAATGAATAAAAAGACAACATGCTTAACTCACATCGAGCCATTAATTGAGAAAGACTATTTTCTGTAATTCTGTGGTCGAATCGCATACAAGATAACTAAAATTACGCGGACTATATGGAGAAGTTCATGAAAGCCTAGGAGCCATGGATCCCGATAGATCGTGTTGCGAGTGGAAAATGGAACTTTAGTTTTACTAAATTTGACATTCCTTGTAATTGTGTGTAGTTAATTGTATCAAACGCAAATCGTTAACACGCAGAGCTCACAAGATTAGAAATGCTCGTGTTAGTTGACTGAGTAGAAGGAGTTAATATGATGTTTTGTGAGGAACAAATGTGATCAGTTTCTCATGACTCATGAGTTTGTGTATTTGCGAGTAAGTGAGGAGCAAATGTGAGCTGTCACTTGCAATCAACAAAGATTTAATTTGATGTTGTAATTTACATTAAATTAAATCAAGTTATCATATTCTATGATGTCATTAGGTTATGACATCATAAATTGCTAGAATTAGTATTATGTAATGTATTTTTGTGTTTAATCTATAAACAGAATAAATCCGAATAAATCCCACTTTGAGTTCAAATATTTAAACATGGCGTCCAAGAGTGGTTTTATTCCATCTTGATAAATTTGCGATTTCACGACCATTATTAACGAACAGGATATGCTGTAGCAAAAAATAAACGTGAAAATGGGGAAGATTTAAATGGTATGGCCCGCAATATTGTTAGGAAAACTATCTCAGGAGAATGTGATAAAGTACGTGTCACGCGAATAATGCAAAACTTTTGTGGGAGAAAATCAAACCGAATATTTAAAAGCGTCAAAGAAAATACAAAAAAAAAAAAAAAGCATTTTAGCAGATTGTGCATTCGAAACAGGACACGAAAGAAACAGCCAGTGAGTACATAAATCGAATCGAGGTAATGCGTGAACAATTGATAAACCTGAGAAAAACGATTGAAGAAGCTCGAAGAACTTAGATCTGAATTCGACATTGATGTCAAAATAATACAACGTGAAAGTGATATGACGATGACAAAAATGCGAGAAATTTTAATGGAGTTGAGAAGAAGAGAGTAATGAGACGAGAAGAGAAACGCGAAGTGATGGAAATAGCAAACAGAGCAAAGAAATTCGAAAAGAGTGACAATTCAAAACGGGAAAGTGATGAAATTATGTTTTGAGAACACGAAAAGGGAATTGATTTTTTGAAATTGCCGCCAGAAACATTGGAAGGAAGTGAGAATTTGAAAGTGTTCCAAAAGTATTGTGACTGTGACCACGAAGAACAAGAAAATAAACAACAGGTGGAAGAACAAGAAGAAGTTGAAGAAAATGAGCAACCTGAAGAAGCAATGGGTGGAATACCAGAACAACAAAGCAGCCAAAAAAATTTTGAGGATAATACGAAGCCAGAACATGGCAAATGTGCAAATTGAAACAAGCGGCGAGATGTTGGAACGCGTATTTAGTGAGTTTTGATGGAACCGAATCTGGTTTGAAACAAGCTCAAGAAGATTCTTGTGTTTTCTACGTGAGAGATGCTGGGACAAAATTTCTATCCTATTTATAGGAATTCATGTGAATGATTTTTTTTTAAGTGTCGGTTCAGGAGGAAATTGGAAGAAGAATTTCTTTGAAAAAGATAAAGAAATACCCTAAGTAAAATTGGTCGAAATACTGTAGGAGAAGCACGAACCTTATCGGAATTAAAAATTGAATACGAAGAGGATAGAATACGAGTGTATCAAGAAAAACACATTGATGACTCATCAATGATGAGATCATGAAAGATTATGAGCACAAAGAAGAGTATCGTACAATGTTGACTCTAAAGACGGGGGAAAAGAAATAAGTTCGCACTCGTAGCAAGCTTTGATGGGGTGTTTAATATTTGTATCTACACAGACTCGAACTCGACCGGGTATTACGCATATTTTAAGTTTGCTTAGCCAGTATAATCTGAAACTGATGGAAATACACACCCATGCAAGGATTATATTAAAAATCGCGAGATATTTGAAAGAAACGAAGAAATACGAATTAAAATTTGGAAGAAATGGAAGCAAATTTATATCGTAGGATTTGATTTACAGTTACAGATGGGAGTTGGGACAGAACTGAATATTCAAGGTCGTGCACATAAATGTTGATTTTACATACAGTATTAGAGTGGCCAATACAGTAGTGATGCCTAAATGGATGCATTAGATGAAGTGGGGGAAAGATTTGGTGGAGGAATTGGACGAATAGTATTTCAAGGATAAGAAAACACACACGTGTTTACCGATAGTCACACACAACTCAGAACTGTATTGATTGGATTAAGAGTGGGACTAGAAAAAGTAATAGTGAGTTGTGAGTGAAACTGCCAACTGGATTATAAGTTATTATAACCTCTAAAATTTATCTCGCATTGTATTGCGACAAACAATTTTAACAAATAATATAAGTTGGTGAGATGATTGTTTGGTACCGTACCGGTATTAATTTCATAAAAATTCATGATTTGCCAGTTAGAAATCTCTACTCGTGTGTGGATTTGAGCCTATTTTGTCTTATTTTTTATTTGTTTTTATCAAAATTTAAGTTACATTTGACGCATACTCACTTATCTTCTTTGACTGAATTTCCAAAATATTGATTTCGGTAAGGAGAATCAAGAATATGACAAAGTTAAACTTCATTTTACTTTCTGATATTTAAGTGGCGATGTTATACTACTTTATGATTTTATGTTTCTGCTATATTATCTCCAGGATGTAAAAAGTTGCACGTTACACCATTTAGACTACTGGAAAGACAAATTGGTTCTTTTGTTTATTTTTATATTAATATCTTACTAAAGTACTAAACATTTTTTGTTTGCACTTACTAATGATTTGATTCTGGTTTCTGGAAAACATATGATTACAAAAATTTCTTTTATGTATATGAACCTATATGAGTATGGGTTTGATTTTTGCTTAACCCTTTGCACCCTGAAAAAAAATAAGTAGTGCGTAAAGCCCTAAGCGTGTGGACAAATGTCCACACACTAAAAGTTCTTAGTTAGAGCGCCGTAACTAGGGTGGCGCCACTT